>JAOWAW010130525.1:16022-35671 GCA_028565695.1 Nicola tetela
CAAAGGATCGGGTCTGCATACTCTCTGAACAAAGGATTGGGTCTGAGTACTCTCTGAACAAAGGATCGGGTCTGAATACTCTCTGAACAAAGGATCGGGTATTCAAGTATTTCAAGATTTACTGACTTTAAACAAAGCAGACTCGTAGCGATGTTCACAAGCAAACTATTAAACTAAGTTCAGCATAAAAACATGCAAAGTTAAACGTACAGATTCTCGGCTCTGGCTCTATGAAAAGTAGTCAAAAAAAAAAACAAGTACATTACTTGAATTTACTTCATTGTGTTCAGTTCTACATAATTATGATGGAAGCTGATATGTGTGCTGTAGCCACAAGTTAGTTCCTTTTCAAGAAGTAAGAGTGGCAAGCATGAGCACAAAGGAACAGTTTTAGATTGGGTGTCAGGGAAAAAATCATGAAATGCACCTGTTATACCACTGATCATGAAATGCACCTGTTATATTGATCATGATCCAGACCTGCAAAAATAAAAAGCACAGCAAACTCTCTAGACCACGCATAGTAGCTATGGATCATGGATCAAGAGTCGAGCACATTCTACCAGAGCAACATTCGGAAACAATATGTGGCATGCTGCAGTCATGAGTTGCTTCCTTTTCAAGAAGTAAGGATTGTAGGCACAAAGGAGGAACTTTGGATTGGGTCATGGAAGAAATGCACCTGATCTATGCGTGATCATACATGGTACTTGTACTTTGGTCATTGTGAAGTGCCGGTCATTGTACTTGTACTTTGGTCATTGTGAAGTGCCGGTCATTGTACTTGTACTTTGGGCACTGAAGGTGCCGGTCATTGTATTTGCTGATCAATATAAATTAGGCTTGTAGTCTGAGACAGAAACTCCATTGAACTTGCCAGATTTCCCAATGTCACTCTTTTCGCGGAACTTGCCGGATTTCCCAATGTCACTCTTTTCATGACTTGACTCAGTATTGGTGCTGAGCACCCTTGACAATGTAGCAAGAACCAGCAACTGCACTTTGAGCCTACAAAACAAGTGCTAGAAACTCACTGCTTGATTATTCTGATTGATATGAGTGATTAATCAAGTATTCGCAATAATCTTTAGAGCCCTATTATGCATGTATGGCTGTATGCGAAAATACAAAATAGCCACCATTTTGGAATGTGTGATATTTGATTCAATAAGTTTTAGAATGTTCAACAAGGCTCTCAAATGATTTGTTTCAGACCTAGTTAAGACAGCAAACATTGTGTGCAGTTCTGTCAAAAAGGAAAGGTCATCACACCTGCACTCAAAACGTTAAAATGTTTTCTTTAAATGCCACAATGACAGAACCTCCAACCAGCATGTCAAGGTCTAAGTGTGTGGCAGCAAGTATCAACAAGGTCTAAGTGTGTGGCAGCAAGTATCAAGTGACTTCCTGTGTGGCAGCAAGTACCAAGAGACTTCCTGTCCACTAACAACTCAGATTGATGATTAGTTGAGTGTGGTTTATAATGTATCTGAGACCATTGATTAGATGACAACTGAGACCATTGTGTAGGTGACAACTGAGACCATTGTGTAGGTGACAACTGATACCATTGTGTATGTGACAACTGAGACCATTGTGTATGTGACAACTGTGAGCATTTTGTGGGTGACAACTGAGACCTGTGTGTGAGTGAATACTGAGACCATTGTGTATGTGAATACTGAGACCATTGTGTAGGTGACAACTGACACCATTGTGGAGGTGACAACTGATACCATTGTGTAGGTGACAACTGATACCATTGTGGAGGTGACAATTGAGACCGTTGTGTAGGTGACAACTGAGACCAGTGTGGGTGACAACTTAGACCATTGTGTGGGTGACAACTTAAACCATTGTGTAGGTGACAACTGAGACCATTGTGGAAGTGACAACTGATACCATTGTGTAGGTGACAACTGAGACCATTGGGGAGGTGACAATTGAGACCGTTGTGTAGGTGACAACTTTGACCATTGTGTGGGTGACAACTGGGAACATTGTGTTGGTGTGGATTACATCTGAGACCGTTGTGCAGGTGTTGATTACTTCTGAGACCAATTGGGTGGGTGTAGGTTTGTTCTGAAGCAAATGCTGTCTAGAATAACCAGTCTATGAGGTAGCATATTCTTGAACCCATCATGTCTTGCAGACGGCACAGCCACAGTGATAGTTTTGTTGTCGGCAACGTTCCTTAAGAGCACATGACAGTCACAGCAAAGGATTGTGACACAGAGTTCCTCTTGGGTGGCAGTTGTTAATGTCAGACTTTACACAAATGCACAAGATGGACTGAAGTGCCAACTGCATTAAATCTCTGGATGCTTCGGGGATTTTACAAGATTTCTGCTGCATCAGTTTGTCGGAGTGCTTTGTCATTTCTAGCTCATGTTACAGAGTTGCCTCTACATCTTGACTGAGGACTAGTTGTTTCATGAGACAATTATTGGAAGTTGGTGTACCACCCAGACACTTCCGAAATTAGGCTGGCTGAAATGATTTGGTGGTAGAATCGATTCCAGAACAATGAGATTGCTGAATGATTCAGCAGGGAACTCAACAATTAATTTTATTGGCTTCAACCACAGCCATGTTGCTGTAAAGTCACTGTTCTTGAAGAGTGAGGACTGTCTCGGAAACTAAACCAAGTTTGCCCGAGTACATTAGTTTGGGCAGCCAAGGGGCTCTCATTTCATATACAACAACCAATTTGACCACAGCAATTGTATCAGATGTTGCAGCATGCATGATACTTCTAGTGACTGCCTGAACACACTGAACATCTCAAAGGTACACTACTGGAGCATATTGACTAGAAATGGTTACAAAAGCTAGGCCGAGCGAGTAGTGTGGCCAACCTCTGTGCAACAGATCATCTGCCTCCTATCAACCTCATAGATCTACGTGTGTGCACAGTTTTTGCTGGCTGGAGTCTACATACGATTGAATAGTCCTGACACTGCATAGTCTAGTGTGACCTAACAGGTTAAAGGCACATATTCACCACTGGTGGCCAGTGGATGATACTGATCTAAGGGTTCTGAACAATTGTTTCCAACCCTCATAGATGTGGATGATACCGATCTAAGGGTTCTAAACAATTGTTTCCAACCCTCATAGGTGTGGATGATGCCGATCTAAGGGTTCTGAACAATTGTTTCCAACCCTCATAGGTGTGGATGATACCGATATAAGGGTTCTGAACAATTGTTTCCCTCATAGGTGTGGATGATACCAATCTAAGGGTTCTGAACAATTGTTTCCCTCATGGTATGCACTTCATGTACTGTAAAATTATTAGTGGAATTATTACTGGGTAGTTGTCAAGCCACTGGCACTAACAAAAAGGCTCTTTGAAGTGTTGTCTCCTCAGCAATTTTAGATAAACATTCTATTTTAGATTTCCTACACTTGATCCGACATTTAAAGGGCTCAAGGTGTAGGAATAACATTGTTGAGATCATCTTCTAGAGTGCATTTTCAATTTAATATTTTAACTTTGGCTGCAGAATCTGCTCACATTGTGTTGTAGTTTCTGCCTTAGTAGATTAACAATCACTGTTTTTTGTCTCAGGCATGGAATGAGCTGCGAGATGGTGTTCAGCAACTCCAGGCTCGGCGGGAAGCTACGTCTGAAAGTCACATGGTAGTATTCCAATTTACCTCTGATGTGTGTATCTGAAAGTCACATGGTAGTATTCCAATTTACTTCTGATGTGTGTCGTTGAAATAACTTTAGTTTTCATCTTGCCAACCAATTGTGCTTGTGTGAGAAGGCAAGGACTGACTGCAAATGTATGAAAATGCATGACCTGAGTCAATTGATGGACAATGTGGCATTCATGAGAATGCTTCTTGATGACATATATGCAATCAGACAACATATTTAGTTAGACCATTTCAATAAGTTGGTTTACTGCTCAATTTCTCTTTCTTCAGCGTTCACTGACTGACCACCTTCAACATCGATTGGACAGTTTAGACAGAACACTCCGTGAACAGGCTGATGATCGTTCAAGACTTCACAGAGAGTTGGAGCGTCTGCAGCATGATGTTGTAAGCAAATCACAACATGAGCAGTCAGAGCACTTAGTACAACTTCAATCACAACTCGTCCAGCTGGAGAGGACACAGGCTCTACTCTTATCACAGGTGTGTGTAATTCTAGAGTGTAATCTGCGAAGTCTATGCGATAACTTTGTTAGATCTCATGCTGATTGTGTACAGACTTTGGAAGTACATGTGTAGCATATGATAGGGGTTGATCTACATCTCTGGTGATTGTAGTATATGGTAGGGGGTAGATCTACTTCACTGGCAATTGTAGTATATGGTAGGGGTTAGATCTATGTCTCTGGTGATTGTTGTATATAGTAGGGGGTAGATCTACATCACTGGTGATTGTAGTAAATGGTAGGGTTAGAGCTATGTCACTGGTGATTGTTGTATGTGGTAGGGGGTAGATCTACATCACTGGTGATTGTAGTATATAGTAGGGGTAGATCTACATCACTGGGGATTGTTGCATATGGTAGGGGCTGCTCAGCAGGTTTAAGGTGTGGAACGCATACATTATAGGGGGTACTGAATATCAGGCCTCGTTGTCTAAGCCAATCGTTTGAAAATCTATTTGTAGGTATAAAAGATATCTTCTTACCAAATATTGAGCTCTCACTTGCTCTTCTTGCTGAGTTATGAGGCGTAAAAAGCCAAAAAAATCGTTACATTTGAGCGCCTAGAAGAAGCACTTCCACAACAGGGATCATGCTGAAACCAATTTTTTTTACATTTTTTCATACCAAGATAGTCATGCTGTCTGGAAAACTCGATCCCGTTTGAGGAACATGGTGAGCACCTCAACTTAGGTCCCCCAGCGAAACTTTCAGGAAACACCATTCTTGACAGAAGAAGAATTTTCTCTAGTCCAGACAGGCGGCATACCTACGAGGGTAGATCATCATCACAGTGCGGGTGAACTAATGAATTTTGTACAAGAACTGCTTATTCTTGACTACCCTCCCTCAGCCTGGTCAAAGGGTCTACACACTCTTCTGCTGATGCTCGACAAGACTCAGTAGGTTGATGTTGGTCAGCCATTTTTGTCTCCCCTGGCAGCAGCCTGTTGTCCTCATGACCAGTCCAGTATAATCACGTCTTTTTCCCAATCAAAATGTATGGTAGGAAGACGTACATGTACATGCTTCACCTGAGCCATGCAGCACAGCCGCAGCTGTTTTATATTTGTAATGTATACCATGAACTGAGGTCTACCTTTCCAAATACACCGCCAGAGAAGAACCTTTCCAAAGCCATGTGAAAAAAGGGAAGAGGAACAAATTCTAGACGCCAGGGAGTCCCGGGCCCACCACTGATTCAATTGCAGCTGTTGCCATGAGCTCTGAACTTTTCAAATTGTTTTTCTCTGATGTTGATAGCGATAGGGAGTCCCGGGCCCAACGCATACATACTTCAACCGAGCTATGCAGTGCAGCTGCAGCTATTTGTAATGTATGCCATGAACCGAGGTCTACATTTCTAAACACATCGCCAAAGAAAAACCTTTAAGAAGCCATGTGAAGAAAAGGGAAGAAGAACAAATTCTAGACGCAAGGGAGGCCCAGGCCCACGGCGGATTCGATTGCAGCTGTTCCTGTGAGCTCTGAACGTTTGACAGAAAGAGCCACATGACTCATGCAGATGGATTTGGTTCCGCCAAGCTGCAACATTTCCAGCATGCCGACACTGCGCTTAGTGCATGTAGGTTTGCTATTCAGTGTTCTTTGTGTAGCATTATTATGTAAACCACTTTTGGCCTGTGACGGCTCCATGCGCACGCCACTTGTGTCGATCACATTCATTGGGATAGATTCTAGCAATACATGAATGCATGATGCATATGTCAACTCCTCATCAATCTGATCAGATTGATGAGCGCACTGGCCAGCGCCTAGCTGGCCACAATGCGCAGAAGAAGACATCAGTACCAGTGGCAGCCGTTTGATTGAGGACGCCATATTGGATTTCTGCACGGGTATCAGACCTTAAACCTGCTGAGCTGGGTAGATCTACGTCACTGGTGATTGTTGTATATGATAGGGGTAGATGACGTCACTGGTGGTTGTTGTATATGGTAGGGAGTAGATCTACGTCACTGGTGATTGTAGTATATGGTAGGGGTAAATCTATGTCACTGGTGATTGACTGCCAGCTATGCTGGCACCTACCTCAGTGCTGCCCAATGTAGCAGTTTTGTATTGTCGATGCACCATATTGCAAGTTAGTTGTGGTTTTGATGATGCAAGTGTCGTTTCACTGTTTGGCTGACGTTACAATTGGGTTGTTGAACCAGCTGTTTGGCTAGTTTGTCGTATACCATCTGCTTTCACTATAATTGTTTACACATCCAAACCTTGTAACTTGTCAATTGAGATACAAAGTGAAAACACAAACTGATCACAAGGTCAAATTTGTACCTTCTCCAACATAGAGTATTAGAGCAGCAATACATTTGTACTTTCCCCAACACAGAGTATTAGAGCAGCAATACATTTGTACTTTCCCCAACACAGAGTATTAGAGCAGCAATATATTTGTCCTTTCCCCTACACAGGGTATTAGAGCAGCAATATATTTGTCCTTTCCCCAGCACAGAGTATTAGAGCAGCAATACATTTGTCCTTTCCCCAACACAGAGTATTAGAGCAGCAATATATTTGTCCTTTCCCCAACACAGAGCATTAGAGCAGCAGTACATCAGTCATCATCATTCCATTACAAAAAAAATGCAGTGAACACTGCTAATCTATTTTTAAAATGTGACTGCTGATATAAACCAGTCCTCTCCTAATCTATTTTACAAATGTGACTAATATGAACTGGTCCTCTCCTAATCTATTTTAAAATGTGACTACTTACATGAACTGGTCCTCTCCTCTGCGCCTTTTAATTGAGGACAGCCCTTAATTAAAGAAATGCGGTACTAAGCTTACTGTAATATACAGTACATGCATAGCAGAGAATTGTCCAAGACATTTGGTAACTGATAACAAATAATTTATCCAGTTCTAAATCCTTACACAGAACACCATCCAGCACCCTTATTAGCAATTAAGCTAGCAGCTAAAATGGCGGATCTAACCCCTTTAGCAAATAATTTCATTAGCAAGTAAGGGATTGTCTGTAAAATTCTGCATTAGTCAAGACACGGGCATGCCTGTATTCTGCCTGAACCCCTCCCCCCCAAAAAACGGGCAGTGCGCAAAACACATGCCTTACTATCAAAGTTTTGTATGCTTGTCAAGTCAGTGACTGTTATAAATAGAAAGAATGTCTTTGCAGAGAGGAGAGAGATAGAAATAGAGAGAATCATAAGATGATTAACACTGTCTGCACCTACTGCTTTTGCCCCTGCCTTGACTGACTTTGTTGCCAGACAACCCCAGCCATTGCGAGTGAGAAGCAACAAGTTTCCAGCTCTTAGAGCTCCTGAAAATACAGCTATGGGCTGAGCGCTCCATGCAACATCTGACAGCAATGTTGAACTGTGCATATGCAAGCCTGAAACGTGATTCATCAATGATTCTCCCCCACGCAAGCTAGCTTCAGCCCATACTTTGCACTTTCGTAGCAGGCTAGCAGCGCAACATGCGTAGCTTGCACTCAAGGCCCAGTCAAGGTACAGCGGTTAATGGACCCTTTATGTAAATGAGTCATAGCATAAGAAATCTTATTTCTGGCGCTATGTGTAGGCAGCTACAGTGTAGCGAAGATCAACTTCAATCAACATCGATCGCTGCAGCACTGTAAACTCTCCTCCTGCTTGCTTTTCAAATGCTCCATCCTGTAATTTTTGTAGCATTTAAAATACAGGCAGAGCTCAAACCCCTCCCCTCAAACGGGCATACCCATACTTTGGCAAATGCAGAATTTTATAGACGATCCTAACCCTCATTAACAATTAACTCTCCATGTCCCAAGAGTTATGTGTTGACGAGGTTTGAATGGTATGTGTTAGCCTTTTACACTTTCAGATATTGTAGATGTTAGCCTATTGTGTATGTTAGTCTGTTGTATACGTTAATCTATTGTACATATTTGTTTATTGTACATGTTGGTCTGTTGTACAGATTTGGTTATTGTAGGTACATATTAGCCTATTGTACATATTAGGTTATTGTACATACCAGACTTTTTTCTCGCTTTTCTCCGGCCCAAGAGTGTCAGCTGCGCAGCTCGAACTTACGACGGCAATGCCTAGCCAGACAGAAGTCACATGATCTTAACGGCTTGACCACCGTGTCACCACACATTAGCCTATTGTACATATTAGGCTATTGTACATGTCGTTTTTTGTTACGATTTAGTCCAAGGAACTGTTTCTTCTTTTATTCCCTTTTTGCCTTTGACAAATTAGCCACAACTTCTGTTTGTTGTATTAAGATGGAAAAGCAGCGCAGTCTAGACCGACACAAAGACAGTGCACAGACACAAGGCACCTATCTTCAGTTGACTGAGAGTCTCAAACAAAATGATGCGTTAATGGGTCGACTTGGAGATGCTCTGGAATGCCTTGACAAGTTCCGGTCTGCAAACAGCCAACTTCATGATGAGTTAAACCAACAGCAGGCGCAATTCCGCGCAGCTGTGAAGAAGATCGACAGCTTGAGGAGGAGAACACAGGATCTGAAAAGGTGTGACAGTTGTTCAGGTTGTGTTTTAGTTATCATAATTCTGTGAAGTTGCAAGTGAGCTTGTAGTTTTCAAATGACATACTAGTACAATAATACATACATCAGGCACTGGTGCTCTAAATGCTGCTTAAGCCAGCAGCTTTACCGTGGCAGTGGAAAGTCTAACAAGTTGATTAGATAGGCTTCATCAGATTAGTAAAGTTGGGGTGACACAAGTGACTGTTTTAGCCATTCGAAATTTTGACAGCCTATCAAACAAGTTATCAGAGATTTGATAACAACCTTCCAATTAATTGGTTGTATGTGGTTGATAACAACCTTCCAATAAATTGGTTGTATGTGGTTGATAGCAACCTTCCAATAAATCGGTTGTACATGTGAGTGGTTGATAACAACCTTCCAATTAATTGCTAGCATGTGGTTGATAGCAACATTCTAATAAATTGGTTGTCTTTGGTTGATAACAACCCTCCAATTAATTGCTTGTATGTGGTTGATAACGACCTTCAAATTAATTGGCTGTATGGGGTTGATAACAACCTTCAAATTTCCAAGTGAAATTTCCCAACACACCAGTCACAAACCCTTTTGATTGAGACATTTTGCCAGAAGTGTCTCTGGATTCATCAGTCAAAGAAGACAAGGGAGTACAAAAGATTGCTACTACTTATACAGGTGTGCGTATGCTAGCTCATAAATTGTGAATCTAACACCTCATGTATGGCATTGACACCTACCCCTACACATGCATTTTAGATTTTCACACCTACTACTAAGCGCATTCTTGAAATGGAAGGAAACCAAAAAGAAAAACCCAATACAATTAAATTACAGCATTCCAGACTTCACTTCGCTCTACACCTGTGTCCCAATTGAGTTTAGGCTTCCGTTTGTGTATACGAAATGCTTCTTTAACCTTGCTCTCTTTCTTCTTGCCTGCACAGTCTATTACTTTCAGTGCCAACCAGTCCATTTTACGGGGGGTTGACTGGCTGTGAACATGCTCAGCAATGGCAGACTTTGAGCAATGTCCACAGCAAATCACATCACTGTGCTCCTTGTGGTGTACACTGAGTGCCCTTAACATTCACAGCCAGTCAACCCCGCATGAGATGGACTGGTCGACACTGAAAGTGATAGACTGTGGAGGCAAGAAGAAAGAGCACAAGGTTAAAGAAGCATTTCGTATACACCAACGGAAGCCTAAACTCAATCAGGACACAGGTGTAGAGCAAAGCGAAGTCTGGAATGCCATAATTTAATTGTATTGGGTTTATTTTTGGTTTCCTTTCATCTCAAGCACACACTTACTAGTACATGTGAAAATCTAAAATGCATGTGTAGGGGCAGGTGTCAATGCCATACATGAGGTGTTAGATTGACAATTCACACACTAGCATGCGCACACCCATATGAGTAGTAGCAATCTCTTGTACTCCCTTGTCTTCTTTGACTGATGAAGCCAAAGGTACTTTTGGCGAAACATCTCAATTAAAAAGGTTTGTGACTGGTGTGCTGGGAATTTTCACTTGAAAGTTATGTTTACCCAGTTGGGATGTCTGAAATATTATCAACCTTCAAATTAATTGGTTGTATGGGGTTGATAACAACCGTAGGGTTTATGAATCTGCCTCAAATTCATCTACTTCATCACCTACAGTAACTACAATGTCATGACATTCTGCTGGGTGACTGTCTTGGCTTCCATTTTTTTCTGCTGAGGCCAATTCTGCCAAAGGCTTGTCTGCTTTCCTTTTCTGCTTAGCCATAGCTGATATTGCTTCCTCCTTGTCACCAACTGTACACATGGCTTCCTCTGACTTCCCTTGCTCCTTCTGCAACTTTGTACAACAATTCTTCATTCTTCTTCACCTGTTCTATAGTTCCTTTTCTTTGCCTGGTTCTTCTGGACAGCTGATGTTAAAAAATAGCGTGTGGCAGAATCTTGGGTCAGGTGCAGCTTAAAGCCCAACTAAAGGAATGCTGTATATGGAAATAATAAAAGAATGTGATAGTTGTGTAGTATTGTGTTTGTGTAACAATAATAAATATCATGGTTGTGTGGTATGGTGTTTGTGTAAATAATAAAGGCGATGGTTCCAACTGGTTTGTTGTGCTTAGTTCACAAAGATTATTACTGGAGCAAGAGCACCAATCGTCTTTACAAAAAGTAAGTTTCCTCATGAACATGCCAACACTAGGTGACACTTGAAGTAGCATGGTGGTTTCCCTTCAAACCATACATGAGTTGTGTTGAAGTTAACACTCCACAAGTGAAAAATGTACTTTGCAGACTCAATTTGCAAAATGGCTGTGTAAGGGTGTACCCTTTATGGTTTAGAACTGGATAATACCAATCCTGAAGCTAGCACTCTATAAGTATAAAGCATGGTTATTAGGCTTGGTTCTGTCCTGTTGTGTGTTCATAATTCACCTTTTCTTTTGCACAAGAAATTGATCACAGCTGAAAGTGGTAGTGTCACTTGATCACCATGTGGCAGAATTATGTAACAGTTGTGCTATACTTTACACGCATGCAACGTGTGTCACTGGATCACGGTATGGTGGAATTATGTACAGACTGTGATACTTTATATGCATGCAATGCTAAACACTTAGCTCTTACACTTTCCATCAGCCATGCACTCCACGACTGATTAACAAAATCAATACATCTTCGGTCAGCAGCCATTTTCATTCCCAGCTGAAGTGGCATCTGTCTATATCTTTGGTCAGCAGCCATTTTCATTACCTGCTAAAATGGCATCCCTCTATACACTTTCAACCTGTGGCAATCCAAAGACACTGCCACTGTAAAACTGATGACGGTTATCGACATTGACAACCATCCTCAGTTTCTCTTTGGGATAGGAGAGCGATAACCACTACTGCTACTTCAATGTGTGAGTTTCTGTAACTGCTAAGCCATTTGGAAATAAAAGTGGGGAAACCATTTTTGTCACGAAGCGAGCTATATGTACATGTAGACAGCTACTAATATACTGAACCATGCACGCACGTAGATCTACTTGTAGTGAGCCATTACTTACACTTATTCCAGTGCCTAGATCCATTATAGCTCTATGAATCAGTACACTGACGCACGCAGTGCGCGCGTCCATAATTGCAGGTCCTTCGCATGAGCAAGCAAGCACATGTTGCAAGTTTCAGTCTGCCTGAAAAAGAAAATAAAAGATGCTTGACTTCTTAATAGTCGCCGCTTGTGAATTGTGAGTGTTTACAATGTGATATCAGCAACTGTAAACATTGTTGCTCGTCATGGGCAACCAATGAGTGTTGGCAACAGTTTTTATTTGTTGTTTGCTAGGAACAATTGCAGCATCAAGGACAGAAGATTGCCTCCCTGACCCTGCAGCACCAGACAGGTAAAGGTAGTGAGTAGAACAGACATGCATAACTGCAGTACAGTACTAAGACAGAATCTGTTAGTCAGCTATAACAGACACGTGTGAACTGCAGTACAGTACTAAAGACAGATGTTGCTAATCAGCCATAACAGAGAGGTGCATGTGTGTATGAAGCCTATGTTGTGGTGTATAGCAAACTGGTGTAGTTGTTTACTTGTACATGTAGGTGTTGCTGTTTCCTTCACAGTAATGCTGTCATGAAATGGTACAAATGATTTCACTCATTTTAGCAGTTATCTAATGAAGAAGTAATGTGTCTTCCTGATCGTTTCATTAGTTTCTACCCTCTCTTTCTCTCCCTCTCCCTCTCTTTCTCTTTCTCTCTCTGTCTCGCACACACCTTGGTGTTTCTTGCAATTCTCAATACAAGTTAAGTTTGTTTGCTTTCCACGTTTTTCATTATTCACAGCCAGTTCCTTGGCTCAGAGCCTTGAAAGTGAATTGTCATCACTCAAGGTGGGTGACTAATGCGTAATTTCTTCTAAATATTGTGATTTTGTTGGTGATGGCCAAATTTGTTCATCCTATATTTCTCATCATCTGTTCAAATTGATTTTGACACTTTTCAAAGAAAAAACCAGTTGTTCAGGTTCATCAAGCACCATGAGTAATATCATTGATAAAATGGACACTGAGGGGACTGGGCTGGATTGATGTCGAATAATTTGCTACAAAATCAAAACTCGTTTACATAATTATTATATTCTGTTGTGAAGTAAAACAAGTTTGGCGAGGAGCCGGCCTTAAAATCTGATTCACACCAAAAAAATTGTAAATATACTTCCCTGACCACAGTGCTTGCTTGCAAGTATGTAAGTAGCTGATGTGACTTTCAGCAAGGAACTTGACCCAATGTAGAGAGAAAAATGAATCAAGGCCATCTTGCTTCTGCGTAGATTTACAATATGGCTATATGAGACTGGCTGTCAGTTTTCTCCAGCTACGGGTGTAGCACACTCGAGATAGAGACAGTAAATGTTGGATATAGTCTGTATGGAGACTACGCACATCATGTGCTCAGTTTTGTGACTTCTTTTCCTTCAGGCAAGGTTGGCAGACAGTGAACAACAAGCTGCCAGTGAACACGCCAAGGTAAGCAAAACAAAACACTATGTTCCTCTCTGTTTTTTTCTCGTACTTGTTTCCTTAGCAAAGCCCCCAGAGAGTTATTGCTGTAATTACAAGTATCAGTTTTATTTTACTAATTGGATCCAGTATTGTTCTTGCTTACCATTGACAGTAGGGGTGAATGCTTTATTGTGGTCAGTTTGTTCATATAGCTTATCTCACTGAAAATTGTACATGCTGCTGTAGAGACGCATAGGTTGGGTAAGATGTAGTGATAATCATAACAAGGGGCATGTGCATGGAGCCCTGGCCTATGCATAGTTTTTCACCACTGGCTCCAGTGCACACAGATACTGGCACTGATCACCCTGACACATGACAAATTTTACAGGAACTTTATTTGCATGTTTTGACTCACTGTATGCAACACGTGAAAGGTACAATTCTACTGTAACATGTCCTACATGTAGACTTGTGGGATGTGGAGGTAAGAGGTCATCGAGACTGTCATGACCATACATGTCACAGTGAGCATACATGTCACAGTGGGCACATTCAATAAAAAATGAACTCAACCGTAGTTTTGCATTCAATTAATCTGCAATTCGGTGATCAACACAGTTCAATGAGTTCATTGAGATCCAACCTCATTGTGGATCTTGATGAACTCAATGAATTTCACAGCTACCGGAGCTGGATATGCTCACATGGTGTGCACCATTTTAACATTAGCAACAAACCCATTCTCCCCTGATCGTAGTGAAATCCATTCCATAAAAACGCTTTACTTCAGCACATTATCAAATGCACCAACTGGGAAGTATCATACAGCCAAGCATCATGCAACCAGCTATCACACAGCCAAGTATCGCACAGCCAAGTAACACACAGCCGAGTATCACACAGCCAAGCATCACACAACCAAGTATCACACAGCCAAGTAACACACAGCCAAGTAACACGCAGCCAAGCAACACGCAGCCAAGTATCACACAGCCAAATATCACACAGCCAAGTATCATACAGCCAAGGATCACATGGCCAAGTATCACACAACCAAGTATCACACAGCCAAGTATCCTCTGATCAATCAAGGCATGTGACGCTAGTTCGGCGATGGGCCTGGGTAGTTGCGTAGCAACGACCAAACAAAATGGCGAACACCCATCACGTACACACGTAGAGTACGCGCCTGAACTACTCACATGCACCTACAGCTGTGTACGCACGTGCAAAGCAGCTGCAGCTGAGGCACCGTGCTTCCAGTCCAGCACGCACACATGTATCGGTATCCATGATGACATGCAAGAAGCCCTGGGGCTGCAGCGCCAACTCAATCAATTGCTTGAATCTGGCCGTTCCCTTTTGTCAATGGTGGGAGAGAATCTTCAAACACTTTGCTAGGAAGTTGAAGCTAAGTTTTTGTTAACATTTTTGACATTTTGGGATGGCCAATAAACTCAACTACAGGCTTCTCGCTTGTAGATTAGCCAGTTTATCAAGGTTTTGGTTTCAGGCCGTTGACAGGCATGATATGATGGTCATTCCATGTACCTAAAGTACGGCGGACACTTTTGGCAAGGAAGAAGGCAGAAAAGAGTTGATTAGCGCTCGTCAGCAAATGCTCAACAACATCAACAGGCACGTTTGAGCAGCCATTGACC
Source organism: Nicola tetela (assembly GCA_028565695.1). NCBI lineage: Eukaryota > Metazoa > Porifera > Calcarea > Clathrinida > Clathrinidae > Nicola > Nicola tetela. The sequence continues at coordinate 30,873 of JAOWAW010130525.1, forward strand.
ATGAGCAAAAGGGACCTGGTCAGAACATTTTTCTTCCACTAGGTTTAGCTTGCTAACACAACCTTTGCATTGATCATCCTTTGGCAGGAAAACTCCATTGATCAACAGCCTAAAAAGAGGTTCAACCACCTCGTACAGCTTCCAAAATTGGCCTAGTATTATTAATGATAATTTTCAACAAGTGTTCCAGATTTCAAGCACCTACTCCGAGCAGAACACACCTAACCCTTTGTGGCCACCTAGGTATATACGGTACATGCCTTGATTGACCAGAGTCAGACAGCCAAGTATCATTGACAGTTAGCATTACAATGCATGCAACTGTAGATCATCGTTCATGGCATGTTCCAGGTGCACATACTTGATCTATACACTTAGATCAGGAAAAAAGATGCGAAGAGCGTGCACTGGCAACTCCATCGCCAGACAGGATTGTATGTGAATTGAGCATCTAAAAGGAAGCCACAGGCAAGCAGATTTCACCATACATAAGTGTACCACACAGAGACACCCCCACACAGACGGACAGACAGACAGACAGACAAATGGCCACCCAATGATTGCAGTAGGATCCCTCTATGGTTCTTATGGACCTGATGAGGGCAGTAAGACATAATGGTGAAACGAATATGAAAACCCAGTATTCGAATATTCTTGGCCGAAACGAACGAATATCCTTTCGTTTGAGAGCAAAGCCCATGTTGAATTATGTTGCCCTGTATTAATAATGATATGTGCATGGTATGTGCCAACATCTAAGCTACAGCAGAGAGCAAGAGGGTACAGCTGCACAAAGCCAACTTTAATATCAGTTAATACTTTAAAGAAAACACTGTGTGTGCAAAATTTCCGGATTAAGAGCAGCAGAATTGGCAAACAGCAGCTTTGTTGCCAGACTTCTCAAAGTGATCCTACATGCAAGAACATGACAATCTACTAAAAGCATGTTTCTTTGATGCCATCTGGACAGATCAACTCAACAGGTGGCACGCAACAATGAGACAATTGCTGCGATATTTGGCATTATTTGCAGAAGGTGGTAACAAATCTGTCTGCACACCCACAGAAGAAGAGAACGAAATAGCTGTATAGCAACTTTTATGTTGTTGTTGCAACTGTGAACTCCAGAAGCTCAGCGGAATGAAACCAACTCCTGCAGCCTGCAACAATTTGACTCTATAGTCTAGTCTAGTTGCCAACGCACGCACGCACACCCTTGGTCGTGCATGCACATGTAGATCTACATGGTGAAACGTTTATCTGTGTATAATTACTGTAATATTATAGTCCATTGCCCTTTTTGTGTATACGAATATTTGGTCGGAGAAAAGTATTCATTCGAATTTTCATCAACAAACAAACATTCAAATATTTGGAATATTTGTTTCACCACTAGTACTAAGACACACATTCACTGAGTGCTATTTGTGTGCGAGTGTGTGCATGTGCACGTGTTTGCTATGTGTGCATGTATGTATGCACTAGTGTGTCTGTTAGTGTGAATGCATGTGCTGGTGTGTCTGTTAGTGTGAGTGCATGTGCTGGTGTGTCTGTTAGTGTGAGTGCATGTGCTGGTGTGTCTCCTAGTGTTAGTGCATGTGCTGGTGTGTCTGTTAGTGTGGGTGTGCCTGTGTGTATGTGTATGAGTGGGTGAGTGAGTGGACATGTTAATGTGTGAGTGTGTAAGTGTCTGTCTGTCTGTCTGCCCGTGTGTGTGTGTTACTGTGAGTGTGTATGAGTGATTGTTTACTGTGTTTATGTGTGTGTTGTGTGTTGTGTGTGTTTGTGCTGTTTATGTGAGCTTGTAAGTGGGCATGTTCATGTGCAAGTTTGTGAATTGTTGTGAGTGTGGATATGTATGTGTATAAGTGAGTGGATGTGTATCTGTGTGCGTATTTGAGACTATGGCTCTGTGTTCTGTACTGTAAACAGTGACTTGTGTTTTTGTGGTCTACAGCTGGAGAAAGAATTATTGAAAGTGCAGACAGCATATTACACACTTCAAAGCGAGAAACGAGAGTTAGAAGAGGTAATGTGAAAAGACATCAGACTAGCCTTACAGCTGTACTGCAACTAGTGTAATTACTGAATTTTACAAATAAGAAAATATGCCAATAGAACTATTCTGTTTTCGTTTGCCTTGAGAAGGCCTGTGAAGCTACTGATGGAATTTCACGCTTTAAAATTTCCTTGTGGTCTAGTATAGTATTGTTTGCTTTTCTTGTTGGTTTAAGCAAGACAGTGTTAACCGTTCACTGTCACAGTATATCTACAGTATGCTTAATCATGCCCTAAACATTACTTTGTTAACATATCCACTGGCTCCATTTAATTAGACTGCTAACATGTCCACCAGCTTAATATGACATAGCTGTTGACACATCCAGTGATTTAAATTGATATTACTTTGTTAACATATCCACTAGTTCCATTTGATTTGACCGCTAATGTATCCACCAGCTTAATATGACATGACTGTTGACACATCCAGTGATTTAAATTGATATTACATTGTTAACATATCCACTAGTTCCATTTGATTTGACTGCTAACATATCCACTGGTTCCATTTGATTTGACTGCTAACATATCCACTGGTTCCATTTGATTTGACTGCTAACATATCCACCAGCTTAATATGACATAACTGTGAACACATCCAGCGGTTTAACTTGGTATAGCTTTGCTAAAATGGCCATCAGTCAAATATAAGTTTGTATTATACCATTTCTGCATTGATCAAATGTAGTATTTGGGGAGGTAATTCTTTGCTGTTGATCAAATCCTATACGTGTGGATTTGTTATTTTGCTGTTGATCACATTCATTGCTTGTGGAGGTGCTTTTTGGGGCTGACCAAATGCAGTACTTGTGGAGGTATTTCTGCTGCTGCTGTATTAGCTGTCATTGCAAGTCTTTTTCTTGCAAGTTTTTGTAGTTACCTTTTTGACAGTTCTACCAGCATGGTTCAGAACAGGGTCTGGTTGATGAGCTTCATGGATAATATCCCACTTGGTCCATGAACAGTAATTTGCATTGGTAACATTATGCGTACACACACCTTAATACTTGTTGCCATATGATAGCAGCCATTTTCTTACATCACTTTTTTTCGTTACTCTTGAAACTCTTGTCTGCATATGGAGAAGAAAGATCGAGTGAGTTTTATTTCCTTTTGACATGGCTGTGGGACAGGTGTTTTGATGTCTTTTTGGCTGGAGTTGGTAACCCAGATATAGATGTCATTCTCTTACAACTTTTGGAGCCAGAAACCTGGGAGAGATGAAACACGTCAAAAGAGCGGTTTCGTACCTGTTGCAATTTTTTTGCTGTTGTAGTTGTAGCCTGTTGGACTAAGTTGGAATAATCGGTCATCACCATGTCATTCAAACTCGATAGGTTTTTGCGTCCATTTCAAGGAAAGCAGGACGGTTTTGCTACTTTCTGGTCGAAATTTTCAGTGCTGTGTAATGTGAACAAATGGAGTACAGATGCAAAGCAAATGGTCCATTTGCCTTTGTTATTAGATAAAGGTGCATATACCATATTTGACAAGCTTTCAGATCAGAAAAAGGCTAGTTCTGAGGAAGTCCGAAAAGCCCTTCAAGCAGCATTTCAGCCCTCTGCTGCAGAGGCGTACACTTCCTTCATAATCCAGAGGACGAACACCACCAAAACTGTTGGTGAGTATTTGGCTGACCTCAAACAGCTGTTGAAGTTGTCTAGTCATGCTATATCGCCAGATGATGAGGATCCTATGTTTACTGAGCAATTCATCAAAGGATTGCCGACGGATTTTAGAAGAGAAATTCGTATCCAGTGTTCTGACTGCAGCAAGGCCATCACAGGTATTTCAAAGCGTGTGCAAGCTATGGCTGTGGAGGACAACTGTGTCAGGACCACTGACGGTACATGATCCTTAGCAGCAGTGGCTAGTGGACGTGGGCTGGTATGCTATTCTTGCAAGGAGCCTGGCCATGTGTGACAGAGTTGTCTGAAGAAGAAAAGAAAAGCTGAAACAACTTCAACTGGTCAGTCATCGAAGGGTCTGAAGTGCTTCAATTGCCAACAATCTGGACACATAAAAAAGGATTGTCCGCAACGCAGCTCTACCGGGAGGATGGAAAATGCACCAGTAGCTGTCAGCACAAGTGTTACAGGAATGGAAGCTGCTTGTGAGCATCGTGCCAAGGTCTGTTTGTCTGTGAAGACATCATCAGAGCTGGTTCGCGTGGCACTGTCGGTAAAAAATTGTTCTGGTCGGTGGACTGCTTTACCATGCGTGGTTGACACTGGTTGCACTCGTTCACTAATCACAGAGTGCTGTCGATATAGCTGGTGTGTCTAAGCTACTTATGCCCACCGAAGACTGGGTTGTTGGGATTGATGGCAAGCCACTGAAGGCAGTCAGATGTGCTGTTTTGACAGTCAAGCAACAAGATGACCTTGTGTGATTTCCTGAGGTATCAACCAACTTCCTGGTTGTGGATAGACTGGAAGGCGTGACCACCAGTGTTGTGATCTAATATATATTTTCGTTCGTGTCTGTCTGTCTGTCTGTGTGTGTGTGGGTCTGTGTGTGTGTGTCTGTTTGTCTGTAACGCATGCGTTCAAAAACCACTCAACCGATTCGCACCAGACTTGGACGAGATCCTTCCTCAACATCTCAGACGTGTCATGATCGTATTTTGAACTTCCCTACCCCCTCGAAAACTCCGAAATCGCCCTTCCAAACGCCGACGAGCGCATCTTCCCATAGCCTACGCCGACTCCAGCGCTCCATGCATTTGTTCGGTCTCA
>JAOWAW010130526.1:7374-22765 GCA_028565695.1 Nicola tetela
ATATGCTTGGACTGTGAACATGTTGCTTGTATTTGTCTGGAGGCTACAGTGAATGGAAGAAAGCGAGTGGTTTGAGTTAATTCTAGCATTAATGTTGTTGTGTAACTCCCCTCTCTCAGTCACATTTTACCTCCCTCTCTGCCTGTCCACTTTCTTTCTTTGCTCTCCTGGCCACATTTCAGGCCTGCTTCAACATCCACCATTATCGCTACAAGCTGGAGACCAATGCTGACTACATGCACCTATCGGCCATTCATCTTGGTCTTCACCTAAACGGTGAACGGTTTGACCCTGGCCGGCACAACCTTGTCACCATGGGGTATGTGTTTAGCTAAATGTTATGTTTATCTCTTGGAGGTTTTGTTCACTCTTGACAAATTAACAGAAAGTTTTACATGAGCTGTCCCTGCTATTTGTGGCAAGCTGTTCATTGCAGTATGTTCTTGTACACCCATACACCCTCTCTAAAGTCTTTAAATGTTTCATCTCTGGAGATGAGTTGACTAACTCAATTGTTCATACAACCATCAGAGGCTGACTGGTTTACTTTTACTGTCTGTAGAGATCGTGTGGAAGAGTTTGTTCCAGCTCACCTTCTGAAGAGAGGACCGCTGGAGATTTTGCAGAGGATTGATCTTCACACAAAAGTTGCACGTGAGTGGCTGCGAGAGTTTGAGTTGCTCGACAGAAGGCCACGACGTTTGTCTGTTTGTGAACTTTATCGCCGCTACCTACAGTACTGCTGGAATCTTCCCATGTATGGGTAAGTTGTTTTGTATTCCTTGGCCAGCCATGAGGGTTATCAATCCCTTGTCGCTTGGTCATGTCATTTGTGCTCTGACTGTTGTGGGGCTGTACATGTTGGGAGATACTAGCTCCCGTGGGTGAAGACAAGAATTGTCATGGTTTGTGCTTGCCTGTTGCAGTGCTGTGTTCTTTCACGGATACATTGAACAGCCCACGACCCCAAACCCGCTTTTGCAAAAACTTGGCTTGCCTGTGCACCACTTCTTTGACAAGCCAGACTTGTCCGTCAAAGTCGGTCTCAATCCGGATGGCGTGCACATCATAGCTGAAGAGAAGAATGTGAGTGTGTGATGGGAACGCAAACAGATGCTTGGTTGCGTTTTGTGGGCAAGTTTAATGTGAGAAACAGCTCAGCCACTTCTGTGTGAGGGAACATAAACTGATCACCAGGATAACAATCAACTGCAGCTTCATGTATGGGTATTTTTGTGCAGCATGAAAATTGGACTGAGAGTTCATTGTGATGAAACAATAACTTTAATAATTCCTGTTTGTAATGGTCATACTTGTGTGTGGGTTATTTAATTCTGCAGGAGTTGCTCCTCCACATGGCTTTTGATCTGCTGTCCTGGGACTTTCGTGAAGCAGATGGTGTAGGGGACAATGTGTTTGCCTCACTGTTCTTGGAGTTTGATACAAGTCTAGAGAGTGGGCCTGTCAAACACCTCATTGAGATTTTCTCGAGGCAGGTGAGCAAACTCTCTGTTTCAGTAATCAGTTTTAGCAGAGGTATGGTATTGAATGCCTTGTGTGCAGGTTGGAAGATGTATAATATCTGGGTGTGAGTCTGGGCAACAAACATCCACTCCACTCGAATGCGAGCGCTGCATGTAGTTTGGATAATTCAAGAGAAGTGTCACCATGAGAACACTATGATAATGAATGTGGAATTTATTGGTAGGGTGCCAATGTGACAGACAACAACTGTACATGTGAATGTGTACAGCAGAAGGTGAAGGGGGTGTGCAAATAGTAAAATTCTAGTGAAGAAGAGAGATGCAATTTGCAAAGGATGAGGGCTAACACAGAGCTGAGGTTAATGTTGTGGTGAAATCAATGTAGGCCAAACAGATTAATAATATTGTAGTGTAAGCAACACAACTGTTTTCCTGATTGTGCTCGGAGAAGTGGCATTATTGCTTTGCAGTGATGTGTATCAGAAAAGAAAACATGTTTGTGCCAGTTTAGTTTTCAAGTCCACATCTGTGTAGAGACTGCATGTTCCCTGGCAAGTCGAATGTGTTTATCCTTCAAAAACTTTTCAGTTTTAGAAGTTGCTGTTTTGACTTTGCAGGTAAGGGATTTGCATTTGTTGCTTTTACGTGTAATTTAGGCAACCTTGATGGATGCCATGATCACACAGTGTGTTGAAATGCTTGAAGAGGAAGAAGAACGACTGCGGAGACAACGACAAGCTAGTGGTGGCCCTCTGTAAGCTGTGAGATGTTGAAATGCTATGGTTTACAGTTGTGAATTAAAATTGCACTTTTCGTTGGTTAAAAACAGATGGCAGGCCGTACACAAAGTCCCAACTTTGTATACTCTGTCTACATGGCGGGATATTTGAAATGTTTGTACTGAAGAGTTTGCTTCACTGCATTTCTTAGCTCTTATCTTGGTTACTGTAAAATGGGAAATTTTAGTGATGAAAAACTTTAGCAATTTGGGATTGCTGGCATATTAGTGACGGTTTATTTTAGCAATCCAAGTATTCAGGCAGAACAAATTCCTGATTTCTTAGGCAGCGAGTTTTCAGGGAGAAATTATTAGTACATGAGGATAAGCAGTGACAGACAAGGTTGGAGACAATAAAGTAACTAGAAAAGCAAGGTATACTAGTACTAGTACTGGATAATAAAGGTGAGAGATCTGTGTTTCATGAGTTTACGTTTGCTAGTAGATGTCAGGAACAGAAGGGCTAGTAGTGGAAGTGGCGGCAGCAGTATCAGTGGCAGCAGTGTCAGAGCGTGCAGTTAAGCATTGCCCTGACTGGCATGAAATGGATTCACGACAGGAAAATTTAGTGAATTCAGACAATTTGCTAAATTTGCTAAGGTTTCTATGCCGCTAAAACTTCCCTGTTTACAGTAAACTGTATTGGATCGTACTGAAATTTTCCACAGCTGCAGTTGAATCCCTGATCTAGAAAACAGTACTACAGATTCTTTAAAAAGGGGTACCGTTTTCTTCTTATGGAGTGTTGGAGGCAGAGTAAGTGTAGAAAATCAGTGTGTCTGACTGGTTTTATGGGCTGTAGGTAAATTTACAAGATACTGTAGTACTGTTCTTTAAAGGGCAACATAAAATGGTTGTCTGCCAAATCTCGGCCCAATCAGACCTTCCGACGAGCTGCTAAAGCTTAAACATTTCAATACTTAAACCACCTTTTTCTCTGGACACACAAGGAATAGTTTGAGGGTTTTCCACCTAAGGTCTCCATATGCTATAGGCCTTTCATCAATGTGAACTTGGATATTTTATGTGGTTTCAAATTTTATGTGAGGGATTACACCACAAGTCTTACACTGTGTTGTGTATTTTCCTGTTTCATTTTTTTTCATTTTTTTTAACCTCACAATTTCCTTCCTCTCTGTCTTTCTTTACTTCTTGCTCTTTTCATGTACTTGATGCTGGCCGTGCAATGAATGGTTAATAGCGTCAGATGGTTCTGTTCTAGACATGGCCAGGGTCTGCAGAAAAATTAGTAAATTCATCAATTAAGAGTGTTCTGTTATCGACAAGAAACTTATATGTGGCTGGGTACAGACTGATTTCTGAGGAACATGAAGTGGGGTTGAACAACTGTTTTTATTCATGGCACTCTCACCACTGTTGTATTCATGCAGATCATCATTTTCATCATCTTGCTGTCTCTCTCTCTCTCTCTCTCTCTCTCTCTCTTTGTGCAGTGAAATAAGGCATCCCAATCAACAACTAGGTGAGTGTACTTGTGCTATGAAAACCAATATTTTTTGATATTAAGTGTATTTCTTTTGACTGTGTGAGCAGGCAAGGCAGATTGTTCAATTTAACCCAGTATAACTGGTATTGGCAGACTTGTTTTTGGGCTTGCAGTGCAGTACTTGTTTCTTCCACTAGAGCTCCCATTGAAACTAGGTGGTTTGTTACGATTCCAGTTGCTTTTGTCAGTGTTTGTGAAGTCGAACATTTCAAAGTGGCAGTTTTTACTGCATTAAGTTTTTGTGAAACTGATGTGGAGAAGACCAAATGCCTGAAGGCTGCATACTTCAAGTGAACAAATTTGAAATGAGCTAACCGAGTACTTCTGCAGTTCATTCATGTTTACATCAGTTAATGAAAACCAGCAATGAGGAGAAAGAAGCTGAATGTTGTCATCTGCGTTTCTATCGTGGCAGTTGTCAGATGATACTGGTTTGAAGAAGAAACCTGTTCTTTCATAAAGAAACTCCCATTACACCAGTTGAACAAGAGTTTTGGTGAGCTGTTTTGCCAGAGGTGCCTTTGGCTTGAACAGAAGCCTGTGGATACTCAAGTCTAACTGCCTGCAGACTTCTGTTCTACCTCATCATTTTGACTGATCAAACTAGGAGCACCTCTGGCAAAATGTCTTGCTAACAGGTTTGTTTGACTGGTCTTGCTAGAGGTTTTTTCATGGCTAAACTACTCAGTCAGGATCTCTAAAATCAGAAACCCTTTCTTGTACAGGACAATGGTCAAATTCAAATTAAGTGTTGCTGTTCAATATTTTTCCTGGGTTCTTACTGCCTGCAGGCCTTCAGCAAACATGCTCGGACATGGAGCGCTGTGCTAAGATGTGTCGTGTGCAAACCACACTACCCAATGGTTGGTCATTATGTCTTGTCAGTGTATCAAGCCAATTTGTGTTGCAGCTAATTTGTGTTGGGGCCAATTTGACCGGCATCTCAGGTTTGATGTTGCCACAAAACAGGCAAAATAATTAATAGAAAGGGCATTTTGGTTGGCAGTGATTAAGATGCTAGTGCTGACAAAGGGAGTGTTCTAGTGTGGTTGTCACGCTGGCAATTGACTGGTAGTCTGCATGTGCTGTATATAGGGACTGTCATTGTTGTCTAAGTTGATGGTGCCCTTCCACACAGACATCATCATCATCATGAAACTATTAACTTTAGCAGACTTCTCAGTCCCCCAAAGACAATAATCAGTGTATTCACGCCACACTAGTAGTTTGCCCGTGACTTGATATGTGTAGTATGTGAATATTGTGTGTGACTTGATATGTGTGGTATGTGAACATTGTGTGTGACTTGATATGTGTGGTATGTGAATATTGTGCAACTTGATATGTGTGGTATGTGAATATTGCATGTGACTTGATATGTGTGGTATGTGAACATTGTGTGTGATTTGATATGCTTGGTGTGTGAATATTGTGTGTGACTTGATATGTATGGTATGTGAACACTGTGTGTTACTTGATATTAGGGGTGAAACGATTTGCACTTTTTCCTTAGTGATTTCCAACTCCGTTATCAATTCCTTATCGACTCACTATTGACTCAAGCTCGGGTCTTGAATTTTTCTTTTATTACATACACAAACTGAAATCATTAAACCGAAGCTTAAGTTGGTAACTTCATTTCAGTATGAAGGATCACATCTTGGTTCTTACATCTCTGCCTGCATCGGCAAGTTAGGAAGAGTATCATCAGCTAACTCTTCAAGCAAGATGAGGTCTTTTGGAACTCCAGAACTTGGCAATGGTGATGCTTGGACAGATGCTTCCAAGTCAAGGACGGCCAGACATGTAGACATCAACTGTTTTTGTTTGCAAAAAAATCATGGTGTCCACATTCTCGGGGCTAAGCGCACAGCAAAGCTTGTTTACAATGAGCCCTGCTGCCGAAAATGCCCGCTTTGAAGGAACAACTGCAGCTGGTATGCCCAGATACTTACGGGCAAGTGGTGCTAGATAATTGAACTTGGTTTCATGGAGTTTCCACTAATTCAGTGGATCCTCATTTGGATCACATGGTCGTGAGGAAAAGAAAATGCTGATCTCCTCCTCAATCTCTGAGCTCAAGCAGACATCAGCACCATCATTATCTCCTGAGGTTAGCAGTTGTGCAAGCTTGCTGCTGCTTTCTTCTTTCTTCATCTTTCTGGGTGGTTCCTCAGTTTCCTTTGCCCTTTCAATAGATGCTATAGCTTGATCAACTGCTTGTTGCAGGATTTCCACCTTCAGTTCCACTTTTCCTTCTTCTCGTAGATGAGGTAATTTCCGGAATCTCGGATCCAAGGCTGATGACAAACTTGCCACTGATGTTGATCTGCATGGAAACTTCTCAGCAAGTTCTAGCGATAACCTTATGTGAAAAGTTCTTGCAGCAGTTGATTCGCCATCAGGATCAACAGGTCAACCACAGGTTTCCTTCAGTTTTGCCACCACGGGGAGCAAGATGCTGGGAGTAACATACTTGCTTCCACCCAGGATGTCAGTTGCTTTCTCCACAGGATCAAGGATGGCAGCGACTTCTTTGGCCAGTGCCCACTGGTGATACTTGAGAACCAGGTGGTGCACATCTCTCTTCACATCCTCATCCAAAATGGAAATGATTGCAGTTTTTAGTTTCAGCAGCCTCTGTAGCATGTACAATGAACTGTTCCACCTGGTGACACAGCCCTGAAGAAGCTTGGAGGGAGGATCTTGTTTGCCACGTTGCTGCTTGATAAGTGCTTCGGTCGCTTGACGGCTGTGGTTGAAATGTGAGACTAGGCGACGACCTGCAGCCAGAAGGACCTGAACTTCACGCACAGCTTCAATAGAATGTCGAATACATGTTTGCAGAAGATGTGCTCCACAGATAATGTTGGCCCACTCATGCACTTCCTCCAAAATCCACCCTGTTGTGACCATATTAGTGGCCTCGTGAACACAGGCACTGACTTTCTGCATGACAATACCAAACTTTTGACAAACAGCAGTTGCACCTGCTGCCAGCTGCACATTGGTGTGACTTCCAGGAAAAATTACTGTCTGCAGCACAAAACTTTGCAACGTCCAGTCATCAGTGATGAAATGTGCTGTGTACATCGCATATGACTTAGTCACTTTGGACGTCCACCCATCTGTGGTCAGTGAAAGAGAGGGTGCAGCACGGAGAAGTTCTTGCTCTTTCCTGCCGTTTTCATGGCGTTTCTTTGCCATCCTTGTCAAATGAGTCCGTGAAGGGGGATTGTACTCCGGTTCAAGAAAGTGGAGAAGATCTTGCAGTCCAGAGTCACCAACAATTGACAAGAGGCGACCACTGGAAGTCACCCAGCTACAGAGCAGCTCGGAAATCTGCTAACCTCTCAACGGAGGGCATGAGTGATGACTTTTGCTTCTTGCCCATGCCGTAATGGCCATCGTCCCAACCTTTGTTTGTCCGCATGCTGCAGGTTCCTTCCAAACGTCTGGGTGAGCAGCACGCAGGTGTGAGGCCAAGTTGGTTGTGCTAGAAAAATACTTGTACGATTTCTTGCATCTCTTACAAATCATGGAGTCTTTTTCTCGTGTGAAAAAATCCCAAACACTAGAACGGGGAGACCTGACAAAAACGCTTTGCTTTTCCACATGCTTGTCCATCGGAGTGTTTAGAAAGTCGCCTAAGCCAGCGCAAGCAAACTGATACCAACAAGAGATACCAACAACTACTTGTATGCCATGGTTGACTAAATCAACTGTGATGCATACTGCCATGGCGCACGGTGTTGCATAGCTTATAGCATGCAGGATCGACAACATGCAACTTTTCTATTGGTTGTTGCGAGCTAGTTGTTCGAGATGCACTTTACTTGGTAGATGCACCCTTTGTTTCTTCTGCTGTATAGTAATACTGCCTGAGAGTGGTTCATGCATCGCGATGAAACCTGAAACCCCCTAGGTATGCACGATTGACAATGTGCAACAATTCTATTGGTTACAGTAGAAGAAACAAAGGGTGCGTCTACTGAGTATAGTGCATCTCGAACAATCCTGAACATGCAGTGTCTACTGGCTACCTGCGTCTACCTGCTCACGTTAGATCTAGTACTTTCATCTCACGACCCTGTATGCAACTACCAGTATTTGCAACAACTAGCTTGCAACGTTCGTGAATCATGATGAAACCTGAAACCCGCTAGGTGTTTTTAGTCGATAAGCTATCCTGTGATTCAATTTCTAACTTTATCAATTGCAATCAACTCTGAGTCAGAATCGTTTCGCCCCTACTTGGTATGTATGGTATGTGAACATTGTGTGTGACTTGATATGTATGGTATATGAACATTGTGTGTGGCTTGATATGTATGGTATGTGAACATTGTGTGTGATTTGATATGTATGGTATGTAACATTATGTGTGATTTGATATGTTTGGTGTGTGAATGTTGTGTGTGACTGGTGTAATGAGTTAGACATACACGCCCATAATCATGCATACACATACAACCATGTACGTTCACTGGAGGTACACTATCCATGCTCCATGCATTCACTTGAATGACTGCGCCTGTTCGTACTTGATACACGCACACGTCACTGTTTAGTGAACCCCACTTGATGATACTAACCTGTTGAACTTGGTTTTCGGACACCCTCTCCTGTCATTGTCACTTTCGCAATCATTGCACTTACTGGTAGTTGTTTATCAATTCAATAGAGATGTTACTCCCTTGTCTGTGAGTCTAAGAGTTTGTGTTTCAGTGGATTTGGCAAACAACATTACAACTGGATGTGGGCAATATTTGAATATCGCGTGTGACTTGATATGTATGATATGGGAACATCATGTATGACTCAACGTGTATGGTATACATGTCTGTGAACAACATGTGTGACAGCTCTACATACACACTTGGACACTCACTCACTCATTTGACTACAACCATGAAATAAAGTGATTTCATGTGTGCTTTGCTGACTATATTACTAGTATACATGTTTTTACGTCGTCTGGAGAAAACTCAGATGTGTGAGTTACACAGCAAATTTACCATCACCTTAGCACAAGGGAAAAGTACACTACAAAGTGTGCTTTGGAAGCTGGGGGTCGTACTAGGCCAGCACATAAACCACACTATCTAATGGATACTGTTCCAGGCACAATTATTTCTGGATTACCACCAGCCAACGTTGGAGCAATGAGAGACAGTGGAAGAACACCAGACATTGGCATGTCCACATTGGTCTGATGCCATTGAGGTATGAAATGTTTTGTGGGACTTTGAACATCACCCCAGTCAAATTTCAAAGAATTTCATTTCTTTTTTTTTTCACAAATGTCAATTCAGAGGCCCAGAGAAGGCCTTGGCATAGGTTCTAGCCCTAAAAAGTGCTTACAAAAATATCCATATCCATTGCTTACAACCACCCAGAGGAGGAGAAATACCCTTATCCATCTCAGGTGTGACATTGTGGATAGTTTTATCATGTTTCATGTACAGGGCCGCCTGGCCTTCACGTGACCCGGTGACTACATGCTCACTCTCTGTGCATTGTTTTCTCAGAACGGTTACTCTCCAATCAGTTGTGACTATCTGAGCCACTTTTTTCTCCCCATAGGAACCTGAAATTTTCCAGGATTGGTCCTAAAATCCTGAACTACTTTTTAAGTGTTAGGAAATATATACATTTTGCCCACTCATGCTCTGTGAGCTGGTTTACTGGTAAAGAAGGGCTGAAATCAACTATAAACTTCTTGAAGGTAATTGAGGTTCGGAGAAACCCAAAAATTGCTCTTGGTTTTTAGAATTCATTTACAACAAATCATATTGATCTAGCACACTTACAAATCACATTGATCTAGCACACTTACAAATCACATTGATCTAGCACACTTACAAATCACATTGATCTAGCACACTTACAATGGTTTTGAACCCCCTTTACACCCAAGTGAATTGAAAGTCAGTTTTTGAAAGATGGTTATTTCTTGTGGAAGGACTTGTCCTTATTCTCTGAAAGTTGGAATTTGGGCTTCCCACACAAATAAATTCAAGGGGAGAATGCAATTTACGCAGCGCATTCTTCCTCTGATTTTGAACCTTAAATTAAGGGGAAGAATAACCTTAATTTGGTGGAAGACAAATTATCGAAACAAAAAAACTTGTGTTTCTACCCAATGATGGGCCACACAGTGTGTCTGAAAGTGTTGTTTCATTTCAAGAACAATATTTTTTCTAAGAAGAGAATAAAATGTCTTGTGAGATTGTCTTCACAGATTATGAATTTGATGGAAAACTATCTTTGATTAGTGTGGATTTATTGCCTGCTGATGCAAGCTCAGGGGCTAATGAATGGATTCTCAGTCTCCCAGAAAATTCGCGAAGACTGTGCATGTGAACTGTCTTTATTTGTCTTAACCATCATCAGAGTCTGGCAAGTAGATGTTAAGCGTAGATCAATGGCAGAAAGTGTACATAATCTTGTCATTCTTTGATTGACAGCACAAGTCAAACATGGCCAAATTACGTCCACTTTCTCATATTTTCTTTTAGTTATTTTTTCATTGTCTCCCCATCTTGACAAGTTGTACGCCAGTTCTTGTAAGCTCAGTTTTGTCTTTCCAAAGAGCAAAAAGGACTTTTTGCTCTAGCCAAACGATCACTCCAAGCATTTGTCATGAAGGAGAATAAGGACACATCAACAATGTGGTTTGTATGGGAAGAAACAAGAACCACAAGAGAACACGTAAGAGGAAACTTACAGAAATTTCTCACCCCTCTCTGTGCGTTAAATATAGAATTGTTCTGATTTGATGGAAAAAAAGACAATAAATAGCGCAAAAAAATAAAACAGGAGAAACGAATTTAAATCACAACAAAGCACATTGAGATTGATCTTCAGACTGTTGTTTCTTTATGCAGATTAATCACCACTGTGCTGCTGGTGGATTTCAACTTTGTGGGAGCTAGTATCGTACAGAAGTGGAAAGTCACCAGGAACACTACAAAGTGAAATTGATCGACTTGATTCATCCATAGCGTTTTTTTTCTCTTAAGCTTAAAGTAAATATCGTAACTTTCCATCATTGATGTTCAGTCTGAGTGTGAATGACAGCAGAGTCCTATCACTCTACATATACATTGTTTTTTGCATGTTGTTTACTGTTGTTCTGATTTTTTTGCAAGAAGTATATCAAAGCAGTACATGTATATCAATCAGTTTTACTGGCGGGTGGCAATGCTTTCTAGCCTACAGGTCTAAATTAAGTACATTGATCAATCACAGTTTGGTGTTGTCTCTATTCTTACCAGTGTAATCTTGAAAACTGCATTGTTAGGCCATGCCACTGAGGCCCTGCAGGGTTGGCATGGCAAGAAATCAGGGGCATCCAGCGCAGGCACACTCCTGCTGCAATGGTTACGAGATCTGAGACACGTGCATAATGTACCTGAATGGCTTCTTCACCAGATGAACAAATACACAACTGACAGATCACATCAAATGGGGCAGACTGTCATGCCGAAGACTGGGCTGAAAGGTTTGGTGATCCATGAATCTCTAATTAAGCAGAACCCACATCACGATCTGGGTTTGATTACTGTGCACACCAAAATAATGTAATCAGATCACGGAGCATGAAATCATTAATCAGAGGGCCCTGGTGCATTTGTAGATTACTGTGATCTGGGGAAGTTTTTCTGCAATTGCATACAATATACACACACTGTTACTAATGATAGGTCACGGAGGTCTTACATTTTGCTAATGTTTTGCTATAGCAGTTTTCCTCACAAACTCATTCAACAACATTGATTAGTATTCAAATAGATGACATCTCTTTTCTCCACTTGTTACAATTAAACCTTAACTTGTGTATTAATTCATCAGCAAGTCACCCAACTTCCCTTACAATGTCAACAACCAAGTGTTCAGGAACATAATGTATCATTAGTTGTTCCTTCTTGTGTGTTGTTTTCATTTCCACAGATCATTGATGCACTCGTGACAATGTATACAATTGAGGATTAATACTAAAGCTCATTTCCAGCTTTGATTTATCTAAGATGGAAGTTTATGCAGTGTAGTAAGAAGCAGCAAGAGTTTGTGCTACCATGGTTACTGAAGTTAGGAAATCATCTTCAAAACCATTGTCTCATCTCTCGGAATGGCAACATATGTATTAAACTCTGTGTGTGTGTGTGTGTGTCAGGAACTATATTGATCTAAGTTTGGTCTGGCATTTGGCAATGGTATTTTAGTATACTATCGAAAATCTAAAGAACAGATGTTATGGGTCACATCAAATGTGGCTAAAGTGATTGGAGAAAATGACTGTTAACCTTTTTCACTACTAAATTAACTTATTCAGCACCAGTGCACAATGTTAAGGAGAAACTACATTTCACCCCAGGTTTCCCCCAGTCTTTGTCAGGTGATGAGAAATAATTAACTGTGAGTTACATTGTGGACTTAATACTGTGTGCTGAATGAGAAATGTAGTACCGAAATTGAATACCACTAGCCCCAGCAAGAACTGACTATGACTGACCTGTTTGTTATCAACCAATTAACTGGTTTTATACCAACTCTTAAGGTGCATAAGCTTATTATCCTTTGCACCCCCATTCAAATCGTGAGATAAACTTTGATAGACCATTAAACACCTATCTCAAGGGTAAACATTACTGTTAATTACCTAGCTTAGGTGATTCATGTGACCAGTAATTTCTCCTTTTTTTTACTTAGCTCTTGTATTGATGCTATGATCAATATGATCCTTCAGGCTCTGTCACACTTTGACTTCGAATGAAAAAGAAGAAAAAAATCCAATAACACCAAACAAGTATCGATATCTGTGGCTGACTCCAGCAGTCAAGCCACTAAAGGTCCGTTGCTTCACGTGCACGTAGTCCACCCCCTCTTCCACTCACTCTTACATCTACATCTTTGAGTTTTAATGAAATTGAAATGCGGTGAACTGAAGTGCGGTGAAACACCGTGCCGGACTGAACGACTCTCCAGTGCAGGCACAATATAAAGGCAAAGCGAAATTGAGTACTGTGTGAATGCGTACAGTTCAGTGTAGAGTGCATAATTAAAAGTAGAAAAGGTCATGAGCACGCATGTAGCGTGCGCTCAACAATATAAGTGACGCATCGTCCACAATATTGAACCTGGAACCACTGGAACACCAGCAAATTGACCAGTCAGTGATTATGCCACAAAGGACTGCCAATACAACCTAAGGCCAAGAGAAGTTACATGTGCATTGCATCATTTGCATAGTTGTCATTTACATAAAATTATGTTCGGTGCAGCATTCTTCAGAAACTGATTGCGAAGAAGCTAAGCTGGGTCTCACTAGTTTCTTTAGCCTTGCATTTATCGAGTCTACAAAGCCCTCGCGTGGATGCCTTGATGTTTATTCCACTTGGGTGTTAATACCATTAGTTTTATTCTATAGTAAATGCTTGGCTTGAGAAAACCCATAAGCTCCAGTTGCACTTCCCCACCACACTTACTGTAAGACCACTTACTTTAGTGTTCATCTTTATCAAACGTTTTAAAGGAAAGCATGTACTCCTTAAGTTTAGAATTGTCCTGTTCCTATCACATAGTATGCAGCCAGGTACTGTAAGTTGGCAGTTGTTAGATGATCTCTTCGTTAAAACGTATAATTTCAGATATCGCTATTTATAAATTAAATTGAATGGTCACTATACAGCAAGGCTGATACTTGATGCACCAAGCATGCAGCTAAAATGACTTCGCAAGAATTCCAGCACTTTTATGGAATTACTGCTGCCCTGCATGGATGTGAGTGCTTAATTATGCTACAATCCACATTTGCATGTAAACATTGATGTCTCTGTAGATCTACACTTTGGCCAAGTTTTGATGAAGGACATTTTTTCTCCTCCCTAGGAATCTTTGTACATTCTGATCATAATTGTAGGTGACAGGTTGGCTTCACCAGTTAACCATCAGTTGTTTTGCAAGTGGTTACCTATTTGTTGATTCTTAGCGAACAAGTAACCGGTCTACCCATTTCTGTCCTAGTGTAATACTGTTACTTAATTTGTTAGACATGGAACTCATCGTATAATGGAAAAACAGACTATTTCATTCCTCTGTGGTACTGCCTTGACAGAACATTTCCAAACCTCTCTAAGTCAATTCAGTTCCGTTTTTCATTTTCTTTGATGTTATCAACTTCGGAAAAGAATTATACGCTCTGGTTCACCAAAACAAGAAATTTCATAAATCGTTACATTTGTGATAAAACTCTCTTATGTCTTACAGTATTAAATTGAAATAAATCAATATCCTTCAATTCTGAGTGAGTTGCCTGAGAGAACCTTGCTAAGTTTGCTGTTCTTGGCACTCCATGTAAGGCATTCTCACTACAAACAGATACAAATTTCAATCCCCTGTGAACATTCAACTACCCTAACGTTGTTTATAAAGTGAGAAAGTTTTACCATCCGTAGATTTAATAGGAATTGAGGAAAGAACAATTTCAAGTTAACATGGTTAATCAATCATGAAAACGGCCATATTATTATTCATCATTCAACAGAGCATCAATGTGGACGGCGGTTTGCAACATTCCTTGGGGACCCCATCAAGTGATGTTCATTAGTTACTCAACAGACTGTTACATTACGAAAGGATTTGTGGCTGTCCAGTGCCGTCCTTGTAAGGCTATATAGAAATTATGTGTCTCAATTTTGAAGTTTCAAATTTTCCAAGGCGACAACTTTGGGAAGAGTTAGTTGAGTTGTCGGTACGATTACCACATCACACGCTGAAGAAATCGTTCCGCACTCTCAGATATTTATATCTGGTCGTTCTTAGCGAAGCCTGAAGACCCAAGAACCCAGATATAGCTAGTCTTCACAGGTGACTGAAAAGGCAAGAGGTATGTACCAAGTGTGCTTGCACGCTCATTCAGGTTGACACGACGAAGCACTCGGTAAGCAAGTAGCCCTGCAAAATTCGAACTTCCACATGGACTTGACTGTACTATCCTCATGACTGACCACGACCAGCAGTTTTCCTCTCTTTAAGGCGTTGCTCCATACACTGCCGAAATTCGTTGACTTCATATTGGCACTTGCGCCAATCCTTGCTCTCATCCATGCAATCTCTTAACTTTGCCTCTTCGACCATACAGCCTGAGCGCTTGAGCATGGCCTCAAATGGATCTTCATCGGCATCAGCGAGCTCAGTACGCGACACAACTTTAACGTTTGATCCTGACATGAGCACCGCTTGCCTCCGCGTGTGCTTGTAAAATCTAGACTCAAAAAAGAAATTTGAGGAAAGAAAAGGCTGTGGGGTCGTTTTGTAGATGGTGAATCTACAGAACAGTTGTAGGCCAAGGCCTGGCAGACCCAGGCAGACTCTTACTCTTTTAGATTCTTAAATCTTCTGATGGTCGGCACTGTGCGCGTCCAGGTTTCCTGGTGCGTTCGGTTCCTACATCAGCTAGGCCAGGTGCTTTGACAAACACCAAAGCTTGACAAACCTACCACAAATATAACACCTTATCGACGTCGATTAGGCTCGAGCAAGATCGAGCATCATCAGCACTACTTGTAGTAGTCTACTACGAGTACATCATGCATGGTACATCGCGATCGTACGGTA
>JAOWAW010130538.1:0-10096 GCA_028565695.1 Nicola tetela
AGTCCGACAGATAGCTAGAGAGAGAGAGAGAGAGAGAGAGAGAGAGAGAGAGAGAGAGAGAGAGAGAGAGAGAGAGAAAGAGAGAGTAAGAGATAATGACATCGTTTGTCTTTGTAAAGCTCAATTCGGTAGCATTATGAGTGCCAGCGTAGCTCTCTAACCACGCACTCCCTTGGAAGTCTGCCATATTGTACGAACGTGACCAACTCTCTTTCTCTGCGTGGTTAATAAGAATTTTTCTTGCAGCGAAATACTCTTCAAATCGGCTTTGTGAAGCAATACGAGCCGGCAAACTGTTTGGGCTGACATTTGATCATTTGGATAACATAATTTCACGCTAACTGTTGATTTGAGCCCAAGCTGACCGAACTGTCTATACATGGCAGCATACTTGTCTAGGCCAAAGGAGGAGGCTTTCGTCGGTGAATTGCTTTGAGAGTCCTTAGGCGTGTCTTACAACAACACTGCTGAAGCAACGCTACGTGGTCTGTTTTGTGGTCTCAGTGCCTCCTTCTCACGTGCAGTGACCGTTTGTGGCAAACGAATGTCTCCCATTAAACCAACAACCGCAAAAGGAACTCTCTCTCTCCAATCGTCGAGCCGTAGCTTATTGTCTTCTGCGTTCTTATTAATGCTCATGGCCACTGGCAACCTGGACGTCTCGATTTCTTTGAACAACCTTTCACATGTCACCGAGCTGTCTTTGAGGTAAGTCGGGGTACGTTGCGAGGCAGAGCCTCAGAAAGGGCTAGTTCAGCAAAGGGTTGCACATGCGCAAAAGTGGGTCGAATAATTTTGCGTAGTTTTGTTTTTGCTAATTACACCTTTCAGGACAACGCGAATGAGACTGATGATAAAATGAACACGGGGGTTGGACTGTTACTTTCTTCTTCTTCCTTCTCCTTTCCTTCCCCGTGGGCCTATCAGTGGTTGTATGGTTACGTGCACGGTTGCTCGATGGTATAGCCCGAGGCGAGAATCGAAGGGGGTCGTCGAAAGATGGCTGTCTTTGCAGGTTGTGTTCAATGGAGTTATTACACAAAGGGATGTGAGCTGAAATAATGATGAACGATGATTCTATCTCTGCTCAAGAAATTCCGCGTGTAGAGCGCCTAACGAACCAACTACCTTTTATGTAACACTTCGGCAATGTATTTGAGCGGCCCAGATCAAAAGGGGCGGCCGTCGAATGTCCCGCCTCTGCCGTCTCAAGTCCCTCGTAAGCCGCCGCCATGAGCTGCTAGTCCAAATTACAGGAAACCGCCACCACCTTACCAGTACCACTTGTCTTTCGTGTCCGTCTCGGAGAGAGTAGGATAATATGGTGTCGGCCCTCACTCAGATATCCTTTCCCATTTTCAGTGTTTGGAAGCAGTCTTCTCTGCGCACACACCGCTGTTGTATATTACCAACGTCATCACAGTTTCAGCTTGCTTCTTTACTAGGATCTTTGAGTAATGCGTGCGCATGCGCACCATGAAACATAGAAATCGTTTTCACCACACAGCTGCAATCCGTTAAGTAGTGCTTCATGATAGGAAGAATGTTCCGAAATACGTTCGACGCCGAAAGCCAAAGTACCTGGTATTTAGTAGGTTCGCATAATACAGCGAGCCTATACTTCTGGACTCGAATCTTCAACTTTTTAACCTTCGCGAATCGCAATCTAAAGTTTGTGCAAAAGTGTCAAACGTTCAAGGCTGACAGAGGTGACCTCGCCACTATAGCGATTGGACGAAGCCGACTGGCAGACATTATAATTCATTATTCACCCACAGCCAACTACACGACACGCCAGCAACAGTGGCCAATCGTTCGAAGTGGTCTCCCTGTGTGGTCCCAAGATGCTAGCGAAGAGTGCTGTTAGACCCGAATAAAGCAATATGTTGAGTGCGTCCTCTCTTGCATAACGCTGGTGAGTTATTCTGACTTGAGCGATTCTAACACCTACTTGAGAGATGCTGGCCTACAGCGAATGCTCGCGACTTCTCTGAGCCGGAATGTTTCATTTGCAGGTGGATAAAAACAGCTCCTTGGCAGCTTAAAGATAAGTTGATGCGTGAACAATGGATGCTACTTCACCTGCCCATCGCAGAGGCGCCAACCAACTGACCTTGGAAAGAGGCCTCTCCCCTTGGGGCAGCAATTGGCGGGGGCAATAACTACTATTCTCAGCCAGACAACTAGCTTGGGTAGTTCGCTCATCCAGGATGGTGATGTGTGTCTAGCTGTTCTCGTTGAAAGTCTCGAACAAAATTGTTCGCAGTAACATGTCAACTGCATTTACCTGACATTACATCACTTAGAATATTACGACGGCTGATTGAGAACACTGCATCAAAAGGATGATAGTTGTATCGCAGGATTTTGCACTTCTCCGAGCGCAGAAATGCTTCCATTGCGCTTAAGGATATGTGAAGGTTCAAGCAGGGGTTAAAATGGTCGGTCTTTACTTTCTGTTGTAAAGTTGGTAGGTTATTTTTACGCTTTTGCTGTTTGATAGTCTTCAGTCGCACTCGCAATCTGGTAATGGGTTGTTATTTTCATCGCCAAGAGAGAGAGAGAGATGACGAAAATAGATTCGATCTGCATCCGCCGGCCGTTGAGAAGGATACGTTGCCGGAACGAAGACCATCTTCTCAGTGACTTACAAGTCAAGAGAAAATTGTGTTCGTAGCTTACGTGCTTGTTTTGGATTTCAAGATCTCGTGTCTCAATGCGAACCGTGATTCCTGCACTTGTAGTTGAACAGTGCCTGCACATTAGCACGCAAGTGGCTGTACAAGTTTCATCCTCTTTCATGTGCTAAAATACAGTCAACACAAACGAGCCTTTTTGGTGAGGCGTTCAACCCTGCCTAAATTACCTAATAGCGATTAACTCTGGTATCTGACGAATGCGACTTTGGTGTTAGACTTCGACCGCAACAGCCGCGCAGTCCTTTTGCGTCCGAGGAATTCGACAGTTCGTGACTTGAAAAAGAAGTGCGCATGCGGAGCAATGGTAACGTGCGCAGTCACCATTTGTAATGTACCTTATTCGGTCGTGGCATTTTCTCTCGGGAATGATAGCCCTTACGTAAACGACGAAGTGTTGTTTTTAAGAGTTGCGCTGTTACAATGTACGATGATCAAGGTGAGCGGTCGGGGAAACTAATAATCACGTTTCCTTGTCCGATCACGCTCAGCTCTTGCTTGTAGATGTTACAAAGTCCGGTCGAGAGAGCCCAACAGCGCAGGTCCTTCTAAGAATACTTACAGCGACAACATCCTGTCAGACTAAAATATTCAAATACATGTAACCCACCGCTTATCGCTCAATGATATCTAACACACATGCCTTTGTTCGCAGGCTCCATCTTGTCCAACTGAGATAGGAGCGTGCTAGAGACGTACCACACAGAAAAATTCCCCTCAAGGCAAGAGCTTCAGACAAAGGTCCTGCAAGTCGGCCTGTCGAAAATGCCCATCTGCTTGTAGCTATCTGTCCGAGGTAAAGTACGCACCCTTTCTACTGATAAGGTGTGTTGCTTCTCTAAGTTTTCGCTGGCGAATCTGGAATCTTAGGACCCGCGGATAGTAAGTACCCTCGAAAGTTTGTGGTAGCATGACATGAAGGGATCTTCAAAAGGTTTGCAAGGGCAAATAACCTGCAGGCAAGAACGTAGTCGTTTGTGATCAATAGTTGGCTTGAATTGTCGGTCGGGCTGTACAGAAGCTCGCACGGGCACCCTTCGTGGAGGGAGAGAGTTGGCCCACCTGAACCAGCCTCTTAATTAACATTAGGCTGGACCATCGCAATGGTACACATGATTTCCGTTTTCCGCCTTCGAAGAGGAACTGCGGTTTTCCTTCTCAGACGGGCAGAAAGGCTTTTGGAACCTTGTCGTACGGTCTGTCCAAGCCATCGCTATCCGGTAGCCAGGCGCAGAACGACCGTTCGACTTAATGATTGCCATCTTGAATCAAGGCGTACAGTCAATGGCCTCCCCGATCCACTTGTAACGCTTTGTCCGGTGATTGCAATCAAGCTCAGGAGCACTCTTCGACTCGTCAGTGGGCAAACCTATCGCGAAGCTCTTAACAGCTAGTACCACAAAGCACTCGCCGTTTCCCTTAAGGCAGCAGACAAGCCTATCTGGCTAAGTGCTCTGTCAGTCTACCCTGAAAGGCGATTAATGCTAGTTCTTCATTATTCTTTGTGGGTGTTCTAATATTGTCCTAGGTATGCAAGATCAAGACGTTGAACTGAAAAAATCGAGCTTTCATTTCCTCAGTTTCCTAATTCAGATTTTCAAAGACATAAAATTACTTCCCTTTCATCGCACATATCGCTTTGTGATCGCTGCACGTGCTGTCGCTGCACGTTCGTCGTAGGTCTGCTCCTCTGCGGATGTTTGAGCCAGCGCAGACAGACACACCTGCTTCGTCGCTGACCGGCTACCTTACGTGTTCCTCTTAGCTATAGATTCATGTTGGCACAGTTGCCTCTTTCTTCGGATTGTGAATTGACTATCTGAAAGTAGCACTGTTTATGTGGCCGTTTCTACGTGACTTTCTGCACGGACCGCTTTGCTAACGAGCGCCTGTTACTGCTGAATCCAGTACGAAGTATTCAATGTTCTGTCACGCTACTATGTAGTAGATCGAAGAGGCATGCGGCTATTTTTTCACGTTCCGCGGCCGTTCGTGAAAAGGAAGTTATCTAGCTCTCATCGCTCCTCGGGCAGCGAGAAGTGGCCCTTTGGTCGACTCTAGACGGGAACAATAGCCACTTGAAACAGGAAGAAAATTATGGCGACAAGTAGGCGGATGGCACAGCTCTGGATAACTTCAAGAATTGCCGGGGGCTGTGAATTGTACGGGCACCGCTACATGAGTGTGAGCGGTGAGGTGGTCTCGTGTATTGAAAGGCCCACAAGCGCAGGCATTTTGACAGCACTTGAACACGAATCCACGGCCACGCACGCTCGAGTCTTCCGTGTCAGGCTATAAAATACTCTAGTCCCTCAACTTTTTTCCAGAAAGGTTATTGCTACCGGCACTGCTACAACTCATCTGACGCCAAGGCCCGAGATCCTTCCTACGAAATGGCAGCATTTGCGTTCTCGAAGAAGGTCTTCCTCGTCCTCGAGCTGGTGATATGCAGTCTTGTTGTCACGGTCTCATCGTCTCCGCTTGGGCTCCGCCAGGCTGTGTATGCAGGGGAATCACGCCTGCTCAACCAGGTCTACGGTGACAACCGATTCCGTCGGGGAGCGAAAATCCAGAAGGAACGCAGCGCCGGGTCTCAGTACGTCGATCGCCGTGTTCTTGATCAACCCAATCGACGAGTGGAAGATCTCGAGCGACTTCCGCAGTCACCGGTCATCCGCAAATCGCCGCCAAAGCTTTCGAAAATTCGGCCCCTGGACCGCATAATTCCCCGTGTGCTTTCAGCTACCCAGCAGGTGCTAACGGCCGGAAATCCCAACGGTCAATCACCGACGGCCGAGATCCGGAACGGAAGTGCGCCCGAAGGAAAGCCTTCGAAATTGACAAAAAGAATCCTTCAGCATGGAGCATGCGCACGGAGACCTCGGCGGCGCGTTCTGAGTCTGCGAAACTGCGCAAACTACACAATTGACGTCGGCAGTTGCTCCGGCTCCTGCTTCAACAAACAGGTGCCTAACAATAACGCCGTTCTCAAGGAGGGCGTCTACACGTTCCCAATGGGCGACCGATGTCGTTGTTGCAGCGTTCGCCGCTACGAGACGAGGAGGATTCCGCTCGTCTGTGTCGACGAAGGCACTAACATGGTCTATTCAAAGACAGTACAAGTTTCCCTCGTGAAACAGTGCCAATGTCGGAGGTGTACATCACCGAACGGAGCGAGACGGTTGTAGGAGTCACTCAGCGATTTAATCACTCGGCTGCGAAGTCGGTCTTCAAGCTGCGGTTATGCTCCCCCATTTTCCCGACAACTCGCTTTCGCAGGCTCGACAGCGCTAACACGTTCCCCTTGAGAGGGTCAAGGAGATAACAAAAAATCTCTTCGCTCTCTTTGACACTCTTACCTACTAGGGACAGCAAAGATGAACGGAAGGTTTCTCGGCAGCTTTAGTGCAGGGAACATGTCCACAATATATCCGACACGAATTGTTCGACGATCGTCCACCCGTCATCAGTGCTTGAAAGATCGCTGCGGATGTAGGCGGCCGAAGCGAATACTTCATCTGCCTGTCGTTATGTCATACAGCGGCAAGGCTTTGCAGTCCAGAGTGGATCTGACCGTGGCCTATCGCGGATCGGCACATGTACTGAATAGCCCTTCTCTTCATTAGTGTCTGGTGATTTGTTTGTGATGTGTTAGATCATTTACTCAGCTTCCCCGCACGTCTTTGCAAGATATTTGCTCTCTGCCTATTCATATTTTCCTCGAGTGCTTCTCAGTGGAAGAACAATGTTTTGTTGAGATTCAGATAATCCAAGCCTTCATGTTTCGTCGCTTTCTTTTTCTAACTCTTTGCTACCACTACGTTTTTCGAACATACCTAAGTTCTCCGTCTCTGTTTGTGCATTCCCCCACCATAGTTTTCTATGACGACTTTTCTATTAAAACGACGTTCTTGATATTAAACGCTACTCTACAGGCTGGGGTGTTCTTACGTTGAAGGTGAACTGCCTGAGTCAGTTTTTAATTGTTTGAGCACTTTGAAGCACAAGGGGGAGTGCGCATTCTGCAGGGGGTTGTCGCATGCTCTTGATCATCGGATGGTCGATCGGCTATCCTTGCCGGGAAGACGTGACAGTTGTTGAGTTTCGTTATGCAACATTTACCTTCTCACACTAGGATAGATATAGCTACTTCACTTAAAGCATCCCCCTATACACTTTTATACTATAGGACTTAGATGCCTACAAATGACTGGAAGCCTAAGGGGGTTACCCTTCGATTTTGTGTTAGAGGGTTCCAAGCCAAACGCGCACAGGTCCTATCCAGCCTTTGATCGAGACGATTAGGCCTTTCTCCAAGTTTATTAATAGCAGCTATTATAATAAAATGCTACGTTTGTTGCTTTTTGAAAGCCTTCTCGATTGTTGATCTATTCGATACTTGCCCCGAAACCAAATCACTCTGTATCACCGTTCCCAAGTACTATCCTTCTGTTCCTGTCTTGCGACGCCTCGGGCAGTCTGTCGCTTGTTTCCCACACAGGACGGCCTTTCTGACACCTTCTTCCGACGCCCCGGGCAAACTAGCGACCTGTATTTCGACACGAGGCTTTCGTGACAAAGCGCCCGGCAATTCCCTTAAGCTGTTATGCAAGAGGCTTTTAACACCAGGTAAAACGGTACTCCTGAAATTCATCAATTTGGTTACAGGCGGGTGTGGCCCTCTATGAAAGACCCATCACCTGCTGGGACCTTCGGTCCAGTTCCCTTCTGATACAAGTACCGGTACCTAGCTGGAACGACATGAATCCGAACCAGCGCTATCGATCGACAGAGGCATAATCATAGTCGGATGAAATGTTTTCTAGGTTTCTTGCTGTGACCCTGCACGGTGATTCCATCGAAGACGACACGCTCGAACTTCTATATATATGTACGTCCACTTGTAAGCCCCATCACCGGGGTCATCCGACGAAGTGGCCTTGTTGACAGCACGCAGGTATGGTTTCCGATCAAATCTAGACATGAATCTCGCTGACATGTTACGCAAGCTGCGAGGGTGCATACGAGCCCTGGGTTGGCGCAGGAAATGATCCCCTTCTCTCTCTGTCGGTCTGTCTGTCTATCTGTCTGTGTGTCTGTTTGTCTGGATGTCTGTCTGTCCTCTCCTCCCCTCCCCCTCTCTCTCCCGAAAGGTCTTACTTGCGTTTCCCGTACTGCCCAGGCCAAGTAAACGGTGCAAAGCTGCATGTACATGTACACGCATAAAGACAATGGTTATCGCCAACAAGCCCGATCGACTCTGGAGACTGTTGATAGCGCACATGTAGATCTACTTGCAGTGTACACGCGACACCAATAATGAAGAGGCTGCCCCATCTCCCTGTTATGTCACCCTTACCCAAACTACACGGTCCTGCCTTTTGCGAGTTCAGCAGTTTCAAAGGCACTTAAAATAGCGCCATTGGCCATGGCCGCAGGGCAAATAACACTCAGCTTGAGACAGTGCTGGAGACAGAGATGGAACTGTCATGTTACTCGATTTTGTCGAACCTCTTAAAACGATGTTGGAGGTTGATATCTTGGAGACCTGTTACCATTCCACCTGGTCTCGGGCGGAACAGTCAGTCTGTGGAGCGTTTTCTTACGTATACAACGGTGTAGGAGTGATACAATTTCTTTAGGGAAGCGCAATTCACGTCGGGTTTACTACTGCTGAAGCGTTAGTGAGATATACAATGCCTTGTTTTGTCCTAGAAAGGACAGCAGAGTCTGCGTGTTACGATTCTGGAAACCCTGGTGTCAATGCTTCTGTGAGCTGCTGGTAATTCAGGGTTAAGAGGGAACATATGCCGTCGATCTGAGTTGGTGCAGAACCGTTCAATTAGCAACATGCGAATAGTGCAAACGTTTTAATTATAATTATATCATTAGCAAGTGCGTCAACGAGATACCAGGTCATCTTCCAAAGCCTACTTGTACTCCACATTCTACTTGAATGACAGCTACAAGTCGTTAATCCATACGCGTATGCGGGCATTACCGGTAAACTGGGAGGCACACCATAATTAGAGCTTGCATATCTGAATGTCCGCCCAAGCTAGGTGTGTCCGATTAATTGCGTACGTTCTCAGGAGCTAGGCTAATGACTTGTAGCTGTCATTCACATCAAATGTAGACTCCAAGCTGGCTTTGGAAGATGATCGAGTATTTCGCGGAGGCGCTTCTTGATGATATGTTATAATAAAAAAAATACTTGGAGCTATTAGCATCTTGCCAAATTGAGCGGTTCTGCACCAAATCGAAAATGGCGCCACAACCCGACAAAGTCCCTAGTTATACTAGTCATACAGGTACTGTCAACCATTAAAAACCTGTGAAAAGTGGCGCAAAACAGGGTGTTGCTTTCGGCCGATCACCTGCGTACTAAGGGAAGTACAATATAATGGCTAACAGGGGAAGAAGGCACAGCATTTGAGTCAAATTTGGCGCATTTTTTAACCGCTATTCCAGCAAATTTCTGTATCAATCGATTCGCGAAGGTCCCGCATTTCATTTGGAAGACGGCAGCTGGAATTTTGGTCGCTCTGTAAGCGATAAGTTAGATCGTCGAAAATGGTGGCCGATGTGGATTTTACTGCCTCCTTCTTTGTCGCCCTGTCCTTGGAATTAGAAGGGTTGACCACAAAATTGGAGATCCTAGCTAAGACGCAAACAAATGTATTCACACGTCGCATAGGTAAGTTTTGTAACGTATTCCTTGGCCTGTTCATCTGTTACAACAGTTTTTAGTGACGTGTGACGCCACTGTTTTCTTCCAGCATCGTAAGGACGTGATGCTGCTGTCCCCTTTCCCATTAACTGCACAGGCTTTTTTCCGATGTTTTCTTTAGTTTTTCTGAAGCCCTATATTGAGTTCACTGGCATTCGATGACGAAGGGTTTTCCAATAAGCTGCTGGTCTTGTCGTCGCTGCCGGTTAAGAAAGCTGTTTTCATTGGTGTGCGTGCGGACTTAAATCATCTGTCTAGTCGTTGTCTGCTCGGTTCCTTCAGCGACAGCCGAATGAGCAGCGCTTGGCGGACATATAGCATTTACAGCGTTTCTCACACAACCAGTTTTGCAGCAGCAGCAAATCTCGAGGTAAGGGATGTAAACAAGTCCTCTACAGCCTTGGTGCTCCATGGACTATCCCAAGCAAGGCTGACCTAACCAACGTTGTCCACCGTTCAGCCATTGGTGTATAGGACGGACCGCCATGATCGATTTGCCTGCTTGATGTCATCCAAGAGGTTCTGGACCAATGATGAAACAGAGAGAGAGAGAGAGAGAGAGAGAGAGAGTGTGTGTGTGTGAGAGAGAGAGAGTGTGTGTGTGTGAGAGAGCACTACAACCTGACAGGCATAATACTCTTCCCCTGCCACTCGTGACCGGATGGCTCTT
>JAOWAW010130571.1:0-11578 GCA_028565695.1 Nicola tetela
TCTCTCTCTCTCTCTCTCTCTCTCTCTCTCTCTCTCTCTCTCTCTCTCTCTTTCTCTTCGCCGTCTTATTTGGTTTCTGCTCACTGTTAAGGGTACGTCGGCGTTCGTGTTGATTCGGGCTGTGTGATCGACTGCAGATAGCTCTTCAGTTGGAGTCCCTTGCGGGCTTTATCTGTAGCAGCACAGCCATGAATCAAATGATTCTCTGCTGAGTAATTGCGAGAGGCAATGTTGAAAGGATCGCTTACGTGACTGGGTAAGTAGAGTTTGTGCGCTGTTCTCCAAGGCATATCTACCCCAGGGCTGATATACAATGTTCAACGTGTTGGTGGGTAGTGCCTCCTGGTACTGGTACATGCTAGTGAAACGCGCCTTTGCGAGACGCACCTT
Source organism: Nicola tetela (assembly GCA_028565695.1). Classification (NCBI taxonomy): domain Eukaryota; kingdom Metazoa; phylum Porifera; class Calcarea; order Clathrinida; family Clathrinidae; genus Nicola; species Nicola tetela. The sequence continues at coordinate 391 of JAOWAW010130571.1, forward strand.
TGCACTCGACGAGAGTAAACTGACATTACTTGTTTTGCGACAGTTACGGCGACATGCTACCAACAAGTAGCGACTGAAGTCTCCGAGTGAGATACTCGAACCTTTACGTTGTCTGATTCCCAGGGAAATGTCGTTGCTGAGCTGGTAAATCGTGCCTTTTGTTTGTGTCAGCCCCGCCGTTTTCTGTCACCTGCTGGTTAGAGTGCCATCAAGTCACTACGTGTACACTATTATGTGTAGTATATAAATTCTGTATGCAAACCGGCGACTTCCGCCTCCGTCGCGTCCGACTCGCTCACTCTGACTTGCTCTTGTTGCTCGCTCTGTTCCACGTCGCTCTCATGTTTCAATGTCACCTCTTCTTGTTCTTTCTCTTGCTAAGGCCTTCGCTTGGCAATGTGCCAATTACTAGTGATCTTTACAATCATCTAAGAGGATATCACTGTACCACAGCCAGTAGTCTTCTATTGCTTGGCGCAAAATACCGTCGCTGGCCCCGGTAAAAGGTGCTCTCAGAGATAAAACTTAGGTTCGCAGCCTTGCACATCAAACGGATTTTGGCGAAGTTGTTGCCACTCAACAGCACTGAGCTATCAACCACTAAGTTATTTGTGTGCATATCACTGTGTCTGCTGCTAGAAGCCCACCTTCCACCCTTGTGACCCGCGGCGCACTGCCAGTGGACAATGAGTGTGCAACCTACTAGCTTCTGGGTGAGCACGTATTCTTGATCACAACCTGCAAATCGACATAACGGCCCTGCAGCAAAGTGTATCAGCGAGAGAATGTGCCGCACGGACGCGATGCACCTTTCCTCTTACTTTTAAAGTTCACACCGATTAAAATTTAAATGCTGCTGAAGCTTGAACGAAGCTGTCTCATTACATTGGCAATACGCTATGCTCACAATCCTTCCACACCTTGCGAGTGTCTATCGCGGTCGCCCTGCCCGTGATGTTCTACTGCATCTCTGTGTATGTACTCGTGTGTTTGCACTGAAACAGCGGTCAACGGGTGACGAGAGTTACATAGCGCGACCCGTCAGCTAGCCATGCAGACTGAAAGCTGCATCCGTGGCTGTGGATGCCTACATGTAGAGCTCCATGAGTTTCCAGCGGTTGTATTGGCTGTTGTTATTGGCTGGGTTCGTTGATTTCTCCTTGCCTTCGAGCCATGTAGCTTCGTGGTATCAAGAACTACGGCTGGAGCAGGACCATTCTTTGGCGGCGAACTTGCCTACCAGAAGCAGAGAAATGCTTTCCCTTGTGCCCCCCCCCCCCCCTCCCCCTCGGGGGCTCACAGATCACGGATCCTGTGGGTCGAGTTGTGTAATATATCGGACATTCCTCCCCCAAAGTGTTTTCCTAATAATAATCAAACAGTACACAATATTTACCCATTGGTGATTACAGACGTAGACTACTGTGCTACGACAATGTTGAATGCATGTGAGAAGTCGGTGCGGCGCTCGGGCTGGTATGCAGACCGGTATCGCCTGAGTACAAGTGTAGGAACCTATTCTTATTTGTGTGCGTCACTGTGGCAATACTTCGTAAACTAAAACGAGCTTGTTTGTGTATAGGTAGTTCAGTACTGCTACTTATACACAAGTCTCTTCCGATCTGGCCTATGTACACCCTGCACTCTTTCCTAAATAGATACTATGACGTCACTCTCAGGTCATACTACATGTATAAGTGTAACACCACTCTCAGGTGGTCATTGCAGTCGGAGGCCACGAACGTCTTCACATAGTCGCAGTGGCCTCATGTGAGCATGCAGCCAGTGAAAGGTGAATCCGCTTCAGAGGATCTAGGATTCAGTCAAGCGCCATCACTACAATGTCAGTGATCACATTTAATTTTACCTTATTGTGATATCATTGATCAAGTTTACATTATCGCACTGCTGCCAACTTTTTATCACTGAAAATCAGACATGGTAAAAAATTTTCCCCAGACCAGGGCATATTTCTTTTGTTGCCATGGTAACTAAGCATCACACAACAGAGTACTCTAGTCATGGTGGCAGCCAAATATACACCTGGCATTGCTGGGGTGGGATCATTACCTCCAACGATTTACTGTAAAAAATCAATATGAAGAAAAAATGCCTTTATCGGGCAATCAACAGCATCGAATGAAACAGGTGGACAAGGCATCAAATTTCGGACACCGTCTGAAAAATCAGATGAGTTGGCAGCACTGTTATCATGATTATCATGCTAAGGGAGGTCATGTTCTGATTGGTGGGTTGGTTATAAGAGCCATCACATGACCATGTGTACCTAGAATTCCCTATGTATTACCGCACATTTTCTTGCAATACATAACTGTGGCGTATAGCAATTCCAACTGTTGCAATTGCATGGTCAATTGGCGTGCCAAGCTACTGATTCACATGAACTAAGAGTGTCAGTATTGTGAGGCATGATGTTGATATTGACAGGGCTGTGTTTTACACAAAGCCAGATTCGAGATTCTTAAGCCAGATTCGAGAAGGATCTCTCCGTCTTTTGTCCTAACCCTCACTCACTGTCTCTGTGTCTCTTTTACCATCTGCCTCTCCTTTTCTACTTCTTAGGTGAGTCAACGCACATCTGATTTAGAAGACAAGGTTCAGCCACTGAGGGGACACGTTGTTCGACTGCAAGAAGCCAAGGAAAACATGGAGAAAATGCAAGACTTTTATTTCCACGGCAGGCAGGAAAATCTGGCCAGGAAGACACAAGCTAGAGCAGCTGTGGCTCAGAACAAGGAAGGAGCCGGTGTTGCTGGAGAAGAGGAGCAACCAGTAAGTTTTGCTCTTTCATGTTACTTAGAGAACAACCATTCACCAGTGTGTTCCTTGAGAGAGTCATGGGTGGCCTCCTATAGTTGTCTGTGAGCATCGCATCTGATGATGTCAATAATTGAGGTGTTTGGTTTAGGAAAGGTGTTGTGTACTTTGCATGTTTTCACAGTCATCAGATGCCTACGGGAGTATCCACGATGACCTTACAGTCAGATTTCAAGACGAAGCCGCTGCAGCCAGCCCATCTCCTTTTCCTGGTCCTGGTGTATGTTCTGCAGAGAAATTTGGCTTCCAACAGCATGCACAGACTGAGATACACCATACTCAAACTGGTGCTAATCCTGTTTATTACAATGGTGTTCCTTTATCTAGGCAAGCTCTTCCAGCTCACAATGTCTCCCCTCATCGTTTTGGATTTGGCCGTAGGTTTCCCAGCTCTGATACTTCGTCAAGTGGAGCTGACAGCACCCTTGGTTCAGAGAATTCAAGCAGCAGTGGATACAATACCTCAGATTTCAGCTCTGCCTCTTCACCATACAGTTTGCTGTATGGCACGTCATCCACGAATTTCTCCCTTCCTTCTCAAGGCTTTCACAGAAATCACAACTGTGACCTTGCCGATCGTTCTCGTCATAATCTGTCCACAGCTCCCAGACCTGGATTACCTGTATCTACAACCAGTAACTATAGGATTTCTACCAGCCAAGGAGATGAACACCCAGCCGTTGGCCTGCGTAAAGTCAACATGCACAAGTCAACTGCACCAGTGCCAGCAAGTCAAACTCTCACTCATCCCAAAAGCAGAGTCCTTGGTCTTAGCAGCAGTAACCATGGCAACAGTGTCAATTTGGAGAGCTCCTCAGCAGCTTCACTGAATGCATGGCCACCGGCAGCTTCCCTTTCCGACCACAATGAAGATAGCATCATCCCCGTAGGGGTGAGTCAGCCACCAACGCTGCATCCCACTCCAAGCAAGAGGAAACGTAAGCCTGCATGGTTGTACAAGTTGTTTTTGGAGCAGTAAATTTACTTCTGTTTGTTCCTTGAAATTCCATTCTTGCTCAGCTCATTTACAAAGACGTAACTCTTACAATATGCTCTGCGACTATGAGTCTTAATGAATCAAATTCCCTCAAGCAGGCACAACATATTTCATGGATACTGCTCACTTACATGTGCTTAATTGTGTGAACCTGGTGGCCAGGCAAGCCGCTATGGTCCTTTCTGTAATCCATGCCTGCTTTGTGCTCCACCAATCTGCAGAAGTGGCTGAAGGAGAAGGCTCATCAGGACAGGTTGGAACGAAAGGTGATATATTATATATCAGGGGAGGTTACGACGCCGACTTCGATCCACCGCTAGATGAAAAAAATCAGTGCAATATTTGTCATTTTGCCTTGCATGAGCCGGTGCAAACCAATCCATGCGGTCACCGGTTCTGCCGGACCTGTTTAAGTCCTATTATGAGGTAAGACTAACCTGCACTGCCTTGAAATGGCACATATAAACTGAGTTGATTGTCTGCAAAGGTGTATAGAGTGTTCATTGGACGATGCTGGTCAGAAAATTAATTTCCATGTGGTGGCATACAAACTCTATGTTCAGAATGTTGGGCTGGGTTCTTTAAATCCCAATTTGAATCCAAATGTACATCTGACTAAATGAGCATTACACATCAGATTTTCTTAGTAGTCACTCAAGCGCCAATTATTATATTAATCTGATGCCTTATAGCGTTTTAGAATCTAGCCCGCATGTGTTAGCCCAAGGCCCTGTGCTTTGAGCTATTGCCCCTACCACTTGTGCAAAATCTGTACCTCATGCGCTCTCAAACTGGTAGCCCACAGAATGAAGTGAGCACTTTCTGTACATGGGTGAGAGTGTTCATAACAGGGTGTGTCACATAATTTTTTTTGTTCCTGCAGTTCTCATCAGTCAAGATGCCCAGTGCCTGACTGTGGAGAGGTGTTTGAAGCGGTAAGAGCCTACAAACACGAGTCATGCAGGTGGAATTAATAAAAAATAAGAATAAGAATAAAAAGAAAAAGAAAAAAATAAGAAAAAGTTTGCTTTGCCTAATATGTTTTTGCAAACTTTTGCTCTGGTAGTTGTTTCTCATGTTTTGGTTTACAAACGAAAGGTATCTGAGGGTGTTCAGGTTTCTAAAAATGACAAAATTCGTATAATATACAACTAACAGACTTTTAAACTTTCAGCTCTGTGGTTTTGTTCACACAGGCACATCCAGACAACTTCTGCAGACGTGAGGTTTTGAACTTGCGTGTGAAATGCAACAACAGCGTAGCAAGCTGTGAGTGGACAGGTGCTCTCAAGGACTTGGAGGTAAGTGTGGCTCAAGCACAGGCCCCAGAACAGACTTCCACTGTTACCATGCTAGCTAATGTAGCTCTGGCTTGGTTAATTAATTATTCAGGATTGAGCCATTAAAAACTGTAAAAACACCATTTTTCTTCCACACGTTCTTCCCCAGCCTAAGGCTGAGTGATTCCTTGCATGAGTTTTAGGTGGTTGTAATCAAAGATGTAACAGCAGCTTCTTTGCAACTGAAAGTTTCCTTTTGCACTCATGACTCTTCTTCGTTTCATCCTTGTTGGGATCTTTCAAATTTCTGATTTGATCCCAATTTTTTTCAAACATTCTCTAGGCAAGCTTAACCTCAGGGAAGCCTGTACTAAAGCTTTTTGTTATGCCTGCCTCATTCCTGGATATTCAAAATCTAACTATGTGCATTTTCACCTGATTGTGTACATACAGCGCCATGTGCGTGATGATTGCACCAAGGCGGTGATTGATTGCCAGTTTGGCTGTGGCATGAGAATGCGTCGAAGCCAGGTTTGTTGTACCAAGCTAGACATTTAAATTCAAATTATACTGGCAATGACCCCAACCTATATATAGCTACTAGTTAGTGATGCAGGCCTGGGATTATGGCAGTCTGTGTTATAATTAACCCTATCACATCCAGGCTTTTTGTCCTTCCAAAATCCAGTCCCTGCCTTGGGGTAGATTTTTCTTATAAATAGTTTGCTAGGAGTTAAAAGTGGCAGATCTAGAATCATTGTCAAGTGTTCAAATGCATTATATTTTCCACATCACTTGAGCAAAGAACTTGAAAAGAAGGTACAGAAATTGCCCTAAGAATATAAAGTGCTTGTCTGATTTCATGCATGGGTAGAGAATTGCACTTTGGGATGGCCACTTCTAGATTTGCTAAACAAAGTTAATAAGCCATTATCCTGGAGCGAAAGTTGGCCTACATACAGCTAGGTGTCTAGCTTCTTTGTGTCTCTGTTATTGTACATTCCCTTTTCCTCCAACTTGTCTTCATACTCAATTTTTTTCACCTTTTTTGTATTTCCTGTAAAGTTTGTTTTTCCTTATGTAGAGCTCCTTGATTAGCTGTTACCATCTATTTTGCAATCCCTGCTTTCAAAAATCAAATCAAATCAATCAATTAAATCAATCAAATCAAGTGTAAAATATTGCTATGGCAAGACCAACCCCTCCAATCCGCAAAGAAAACTCATAAAATGTTTGAGATAATTTTAAAGGAAGCAATGTCAAAGCCTGTCGACAGGCTCCTTCACATGCATAGTATTGGATACAGAGACAAAAAAAATTCAGTAGTCAACAAGCACTGATAGGGTTAAGGTGGCAGGATATAATATTCACTGACAGACTGAGCTCATTAATCGCAGTTTGTATCATCATGATAAGGCTTTGTGCTTGTCTGATGCAACCACTCGCATCAAAAGTTCTTATCCCTCACTGTGTCAGGTCGCTGCTCATTTAGCATCGGAGTGTTGTATAGCAGAGCAACAGTGTGCGTTTGCTGACATTTGCTGTACTCACAAGGTATAGTAAGCATTTCATACGGCTTAGATACTAGAGTTACTGGCAAAACGATAAAAGGAAAAATTTGGGGAGCTGATCAAGTGACCTATTTGGAGAAAGTAGTTTTTTGGTAGCAGATGCATCTGTTTTTACTCCAACACTCGTAGTGTACACTGAACTTGAAGCTTTATCAATTTACTGCGTTGGTAGTGCTGTACTGAGAGACAGTGTGGTCTACTTCAGAATGGTCTGGGAAAGAAGCCTAATACACGCATGTAGTAGTCCAAAAGTTATCTTTTGAAAAAGGTCAATTTCTGCTAGGCTGGTGTATGGTTTAGTAAATGTCAGTCAACACTGACTGGTTCTGTCAGTATCTGAAAACATCTAGTAGATGGTAGAAGTTACAGACTTGTGGCTATTCATAAGATAGGAACTGAGATTGCATTCTAGTCTTGGTTCTCTATGCTGTTGCTAATCTCTGGATTTTGCTTGTCTGTTCCCAGGCCCAGCGCTCGGTTATTGGGCACCACTTCAATGCAACAGGTGTCTCTCATGTTGACCTTCATGACGCCACCCAGTCGAAGTTACGAGATGTTGAGCAGCACCTCGAGATGTCGAGACACATGCTTGAGGCCCTTCGGGAAGAGCGCAAAGACTTAGAAGTTCAGCTGCAGGAGACAGAAAACCAACTCATCCGCCTGAAATCTCTGAAGATAACAACTGCTGGGCTGGGCCAAGGTTTGCAAGATGTTCAGATAGCAAGGACATTGGTGTCTGATCACGAGGAGCGTCTCAAGCAATTGGAGTCACGAGTTGATGAAGCAGTTTTGTGTGCTACTCAAGCCAATGCAAGAGCTGTGACTGCATCACAGAGCGCCAAAGCAGCCAAGTCGCAAAGCAGCAACTTCGAGCACCAGCTCACAGCAGTCAATCAGGTCATTGGCCGTACTGATGCCATCATGGCTGAGTTTGACCTACGCTTGCTGGCACAGGAGACAACTAGCTTCAACGATATTATTGTGTGGAAAATCCCTGACTATAGCCATCACTACGAAGAAGCACGCCCGGGCAAAAAGCCATCACTGTACAGCCTGCCATTTTACCCCAGTCACCATGGCTACAACATGGATACACGCATTGGCAAAAGCAGCAACATGAGCACCCAGGTTAACGCCACACCATCCAATGCTGGAGCAGTCAGTTCACAAAGCAGTAATTATCAGCACCAACTCACCACACTCAATCAAATCATCAGTTGTAATGATGCTGTCATAGCAGAGTTTGACTTGCGCTTGCTGGCACAGGAGACGACAAGTTTCAATGGAAGCTTGGTTTGGAGAATAGCCAACTATGACATTTATCGTGAAGCTGCACGTTCAGGGAATAGGCCATCGCTGTACAGCCCACCATTTTTCTCCAGTCGCCATGGGTACAAGATGTGCGCCCGTGTTTATCTCAATGGTGATGGTGCTGGCAAAAACAGCCACATGAGTATCTTCTTCGTTGTGATGCGGGGAGAATTTGACAGCCTCCTGCCATGGCCCTTTCAACAGAAGGTCAGGCTTCTTTGCTATGCCTATAGCTAGGAGATAGTGCTATGATAAAAGCATTTTCAATCTTCTGTTCAAAAGAAATTGATGAAATTAACTGATTTGGTTCTGGTGTGCAACATGCTGTACAACTGTAACAAATGACCACAGGACTAACCTACATTACTAGTTTATCAGCACAGTGTTCTGAAGGCAATCAAGCTTGTAGGCATGACTGACATGCCATGTCCTCAATGTGCCACCAGGCTGTGAATTGTGACAGAGGGTCAGCATGTAGGTGGCATTGTAAATCCACTGTCTCGCAAAAAAAAAAGAAAGAAACATATGGTTGTTGGTTTCATGTTGAACAGTGTGTCTTGTAGACATCTCATTGGTGGATATTGGGAGATGACTATTGATTGGAAGTATCCTGACCATAAATTTCTGCGAACACGTACCCAGCAGCTCAGAGTGTGTGTGCTTATTAAACTCAAAACAAATTTCTTTTGTGATAGGGAATGGCATCTGTTGGATGAAATTTTAGTCATTTTATGCAGTGCTTTCATTGTGGCCATGCTGAGTGAAGACAGAATATATTGTTTTCATTACATGAATTCGTGACTCATGTAAAGTGCACTGTGTACTTGCTTGGTGTGTTTGTCCTTCTCTAGGTTACTCTAACACTTCTTGACCAGTCTGGCTGCAAGAAGAACATTTCAGACACATTCCTCCCTGACCCTGACTCCTCTTCCTTCCAGAGACCAACCTCAGAGATGAACATTGCTTCTGGCTGTCCACGATTTGTTTCTCTAGAGATGTTGAGGGCCAGTTCTAGCTACACCAAAGACAACACAATCTTCATCCGTGTTGCAGTTGACACCACTGGTCTGCCAAACTACTAATGTTCCTTTCTCCAGTGCAAGACAAACTCCAGCCCTCTGTCTTTTTGCTTTCATTATCACCATGGACATTGTCATGATAGCACTTATTGTGTCTGCTTGCTCCCTGAACTGACTTTTGTACACTAATATATTCCTGAACTTTTGGAACCTATCTATAATGTAGACACATGACTGGCATTTACTCCTTCTCTGCTATTTTTTTTGTGAACTTGTTCTAAATGTTTCCTTCTCGTCGGTTTTCTAGCGTCCTTTAAAGTAAGTAGTCGAAGATAGACCGGAGTGCTTTGATTAGAGATGTGTGCAGGTTATCCTAAGAGGTTTTCTCATGGTTCGTTGTTGGTATGTTTCTGTTCATGAGCTAAACTACCTCCCCCCCCCCCCCTAAGGAATTTCTTCTTCCCCCTGCTCTTCCTCTGCCTCCTTCTGATTCACTGATATTCATTTGCAATGAGTAGTGCCTGCAAAAAGGGGCTAGTTAACCTATGGCTCCCCAAAAATATTAATTGTCTCGCAATGAACTAATATTGCAATCAAAGAAAAAAAAACATTACTCTCAGAAATGTTGCTGCACTTGACTCTTTCCCAGATACCAAAATGTTTTTGTAATTCCTATGTTCTGCAAGTAAGAGCTCCTGATATGTAAATGTTTCAGATGTGGTGTTTCTTGTCTTTTGTGAGTTGACTAACGAGGCGCCATTCTCTGTTTTCTGATTCTCTTTTCTGCAGGTCTACACTGGCATTGTCAGTGGACTCCTTTTGCAATGACGCATGCAAGATTTTGCAAAATTTAACATTGGGTTGAAATACTGCTGTACGTGGCATTGTGTTGGCTGTGCATGCAACTATCCAATGAGAAATTTGCTATAAAAAGCATGTCTCTCATGAATAGGCAAAAACAACACAAGAATTGGTATAGCCACTGAAGGCTGACATGCTTAGTTGCACATGTACAATTACTGCTTACAAAAAAAAATAATAAAGTAATGGGAAGAAAGAGGTATGCAAAACAAAGCAATTACCGCCCAGTTGAGGATCACCTATGATGGCAATCCTTTTTTTAACTATATGTGCACGCATGGGCACACCAACACCACGACAAAACACAAGAACTTCCACAGCATGGAGAGATAGTTCAATTTGAACATCAGTCAAAGATAACAGTGAGAGAAAGAAAGAAGAAAATTAATAGCAAGACTGCACTACACAGCTGGTTATAAAAAGCAACAGGGTAGGGAGGGTCTGATGTGGGGTGGGGAGGGTCTGGTGTGGGGTGGGGGTAGCAGAGCTAAAGACAACACAGCACCTAACAGCATAGCAGAAGCTCAAAGACACTATGACATAAATTAAAAAAGGGAGCAACTTGTCAAAAGTTTAGAATAAAAAGACGATTACAAGAAAATGTGCGAGAAATATCAAAACTGTAGAAATAAAAAACTCTGCTGCAGAAAAAAACACCTAGTGAAAATGTTTTTACTAACAAAGGAAAGATGTTCTAACATGATGTGGGGTGATAAGTACAGCTGTGTGAGAGAGACAGAGAGAAAGAGAGAGAGCCAGACTGACAGTAAGCATTAGTTGTCTTGGCTTTCCGCTCAAGACCCTTTCTTTCCTTTGGGCGATGTCAAGTGCGAGCAAAACATAAGAGACATAGTTGTCTTCAAAAATTTAAGGCTACCAAAAACAAAAAAGAGCAGGTGTGTAAACCACTATGCTGTCTTTGTTCTAAGGAGGATAAAATGTTGAAATATCGGAGGAGTAGTGACGAGAGAGAGAGAAAGAGAATAAGAGATATCAGGCGAGGCATCAATTATCACTTGGACTGTCATTACGATAGAGACGCTGATGCTGTTGTACATGTGGCACGCTGAGCATGAAGCTACGCTGATAGTGTTTACGTTGCTCCGTCATCTGTCCAAAAAAATGCAACACATTTGCAAAACAAACCAAGCAAATAAACATCATCGGAAATGATAAATAAAATACGGAGAACACCAGGAAATAAGTAGCCATGGCCAGTTGAAGCATGGGCTCAAGCACTAAACAGTTGAACACGTCACTTGCAAGGATTCTTTTAGCGTAGACTCGCACTTATACTTTTCAGTGGAGGTG
>JAOWAW010130582.1:0-11577 GCA_028565695.1 Nicola tetela
CTTGCCTTTCCTGTTTGGTAAACTGGTTAGTAGGTACTACATTCTATCTTTGCAATGGCGCTGTATAAGATACATGTTAATACTGTACATGTATTTGACCGAATACGCGCAAGGGTGCTTATTTTATGGCATTCCTTTTGCATGGAGGCATGCTTATTTGAGGGCGCTCTGATTTGAGCATGAACGCTCATATTTTAGGCAGTCAGCAAAGATGAATCCCTCTCTTCCATGTTATGGTAATGAGGCCAGATACGTTGGCAACGAGGAGCGCCAAGTTCTTCCTTCCACGGTTATCTTGCAATTGTGTGGTTGACACCGTGAAATGAGTTGCAGAACGCTCTTGAATTATTTGAAGTCCCCAATGATTGGTAGCAGGCCAGGGCTTTAGCGGCAAGGCTTGCATGTTCATGGTATCTGAACTTGCAGACAACCCGCAAGCACCGACAACAGAAAAATTTACATGGGTTGAATCATCCGCCATTCTCGTACCCTGACCATTCTGACTGCGTGACAAACAGCAGAACAACCTTGGCAGGAGATTCCAAGTAGGTTTTGATTTCCATTCTGGCGTTTTTGGAGTATCCTGAATATGCCTATTTGTAGCCTTGTTAGGACCAAACCGTACGTTGGCCGCGCTGTTATCGCATGAGCCCTTATTCTAGAATGTGTGGTTATTCGGTCAAATATGGTTTGCGTTTTATTTGATAGGATACTTGTTGCATCCACTGTACACGAAAGGATGCCGAAATCGGTCTGATACGTGAACAGAATGTCCAACTCACCGCACAGAAGGACGTCCTTGTATCGGAAAGGGACGAAGTCATCGCTGAACGGAACACGCTAGTGGCTCAAAACAATTCACTTTCTGCTGAGCGTGACCAGCTCGCCACACAAAAGGAAGTGCTTGCAGCTGACAACGAAGCGCTGATTTCCGAGAACGACCGACTCCGGAACCAGTTAGCGGGCAGCGCTAGCGCGCCTGTACGAGACAACTCCGAATCCGGTAAGTGTTGTCCACCTGAAAAAATGCATTGATTTACTTGAAAGAAGAGGATACATCAGAACCAAAAGTCCGTTTAATTTTTCAAGGCTGTGACATTAGCTATCATGATAAGAGAGACGATTCATACACACCCAGATATTATGTACGCTTGCACCATAAATACAATATGTATACGTAAGAGAAATCAGAGGCTATAGCTGGTGCCAGCACTCTAGTGCCTAACCCAAAAGCATAAACACACATGCTCCCTTGGGTACATGCATTTACATTGATATGTAGACAAGAATAAATTTGCGATACCATACTGGTAAAACTTGACCCTGCCCACAGCACTGAGATAGTGGTACACACAAATACAAATACTTCTAGTACTTACTTGCGCAGACCTGAGAAGGTGTAAAGACTGACACAGCCAAATGCCCATGTATTTTTATTTCTATGCCCCATACCTCTTAACGTGATTCAGTGTTCTATTGTCTCATGACGTACCATGTTATCTGTTCCATAATAATATGGTTTGTTAATTGTCACTGTACTATGTGTTGATACTATTAATAGTACATTTCATTTCAATACATGTAGATACACTTAGATATACACTAGAAACCCACTCAAATGCAGAAAACATTTACAGTTGAGCTACATCAAACACGCATGAGAGTAAAACGTAAACAAGTATACTCACATGCATGGCATGCACACAAGTACACAATCACATAACAGCAAGCATATAATTATTAAAGTAATCATACCTTCAGAAACAAAAAATTGCATAAAACCATTCCTACGCACTTATTGCTGTACAGACGCAAATTGACATTCATGCTAGATGCAACCAACGATAAAGATTGAGACAGCCTGAAAAAAGCACGTACTTCTTCGTTGTTTTAGCCACATTCAGGTATTTATGTAAAGAAACTGATCCTTAAAGGATTCTAGAATAGTCCATGATGTTTATTGCACAATCATAAATCAATGCATAGAACTTTCAATACTTGCAGAGGTGTAGAAATGTGTGTGTACACTACATATAGTCACACAAATACAGCGCTGAATACATACACACAGCATAACATTAGACACATGCACAGTCATATAACACACCCAGAGACACAACTCTACACATTTAGTACCAGCAAGGACATGTACGCAGGGTCACCCAAAGACAGTGTATACAATGTATGCACATACTGGCACACTCAAGCATTGGAGTATGGTCTTGCTTACACTCCTGGCTTTACTGAGGTCCACTAGATGAAGAGACTGTACTCGGTTATTATGATGTCGAAATAGCACAAGAAAGAAAAAATGACCCTCCGGATAGATTGAATTGATTTAGTGGCAGAGAGCTGACTGCACAGTTTGTCAAGACCGTGTGATGACGGACACACAACAATGTCTCACAGATGTATATGCACACAAAGGGCATACCTAGAACTGGGACACCTGAATCAGAACCCAAGTTATGAGAAAATGTCCCAGATTAATTTCTTTTACCCTGAACGAAGAGACCTGAATAACAACTTGACGTACTGGTAGGAATAAAACATCAATGACCATAATACAAGTGCATAAAAATCTACATGCCAGTACAACTCCTTAATTTGCGCCTTTTTAGTGCTAACTCTCCACTATAGCTCCGTATGCCATAGATGCAGACCTTAGTGGATGCGTAATGAATTCCACTGGCAAATACCAATGCTCCAGCTCCAGAAGTACCATCCAGTGTGCTCGTTTATAAACCACGAGATGGAAGGTTTCCCTTGTTAAAGAAACTCAACCCACCATATATACCGGTATACACACCTTTTCAACACTTAAAATAATGCACACATTTACACATACACACAGGAATGTACACAATCACATACTTACACCGGGCCCACCCCTCAGGATTGACATATACACACAAGCATGACAACAGACAACTGCAAATAGCGAGAGCATGGTCTGCACAGCTGTTTGCATAGTACCATACCAAGATGCAAGCAAATGCTTACCACTAAATGCATACATCTATTATAATAGATGCATGCATTTAGCGGCAAGCAAATGCTTGCATCTTGGTATGGTATTATGTATACCATAATGCAATGATGTACTATAAAAAATAAGGTAAAGCAACTATATTTTTAAGTGCATTGGCCAGTAGCACATTTGTGCGAATCGAGGGCGTTTGCACGGCCTTACCCGGCACCACAGACATGGCCCTACCGAAGTAGGTGAAGCCTTCCCAATCATTTTAAGACCCTGGGTGAGGGTCAGGCAAAGCCTCCTAGCCTCAGTTTAGAAGTGAGCATCTGGCAGATTTGAACTCGCTTCGAATCACCACCTCTGAGAATGGAACTTGCACGCTTTAACCACTTGCACCACTGAGGTTGGTTCGATAACATGTTATAAAATTATTATATTTATACATGTGAAGGGATAAACATACACTATTCTGTACCAATTGATACACAATTGCCAGCACCTACCCTGTATGCAGCCTGGAATTCTATACACACACGCACACACACATACACACACGCACACGCATGCACGCACACACACACACACAGTGACACATAAAATAGACTGCATGCATGATTATGGTCTGGGTTCAAGATGGGGCACATTAGTGCAGCCCGGTAATCAGTATGTGGAGAAGACAATTGCTTTCACCTTCGAGATTAGTTTCTCTAACTTAGTTTCTTTGATTTTCCTTTCCGTGGGATAACAATTGCTGCGTTCTGACATGTTCCAATCGCTGGCAGGCATCAGATGAGCAGACATTTCATTCTTTCGGGGAAATTTGCTGCTTAGAAAGTGCTGTTTGGCTGGCGGTGTAAATCTGGATAAAGGCCTGTAACGGTGTGATTATGATTACACATTGTTGTGTTGGGTTAACACCTTCTACAGGTTATACTTCTTGAGCTGTTGGGTTAGCACCTTCCTGCAGCTGATAAGTCAGGAAAGGGCTCTCTACCCTTGCCTACTTAATATCCTTCCTTGCTTGTCTATTTCGTCTTTTGGTTTTTCTAACTGAGTTACATGTATCACACGTCTCGTGTGTTGAGGGACGCAGACAGTTCACAACGGTTACAAGGCCTACGTTCTTTCTTAGGCTCCAGCGCTGTTAAGTTTGCAAGGCCCATTCTCTCACCAGTGAATACTGCTGTACAAGTCCAATGACTGTATCACATCTGCTATACTATTAAATTTAAAGCTGCTGCTTTGTGGTTGCTGATATCATTTGACTTCTCTTCTTTCATGTCTTTCTGCTTCTTCGTAGATCCAAGTATTCCGGGCATTTCTAGTTTGCTGCTTTTTGCCAGTTTCATACTTAGTCTGAGAAATTCAGCACTCATATCCAGCTAGCTGTACATCAAGTAAAGCTGAACATTAGCTAATCAGAATCATTCTGCCTTGGCATGAGACAGTGGTTGCTTAGTTGTTGAACTAAAAGTAAGAGTGGACCTACCGTGGAAATTTGAAAATGAGAAAGATTAAAAGTTGCGGACAGCAAAGATGATGGGAACACTATGCCCGAAACAGCAGCCATCACAGTCAGTTACCATTTTGTAAACTCAAAAAATCCAGAAACTTATCCATGGGGTGCAATTGAACAATTGAAGATGTGTCCCCCATTTCCTGCAGAAAGAAATATTGTGCTTCATGATGTCCAAGAAAGAGCGGACGTATTTAGAAAATAGTATGCAATTGACTTCTTTCCTGAAGCCCAGCTCATAGAGCAGATACTGACACACCCATTTATGACAAAACATCATAGACTACACCTTAGTTATGTAGTAACTCCAGCAACACAGAGAAAAGAGCGAGAACGGCTATAGATGATAGCACCATCGTAACTTCATCCGCAGTACAGGATACTGCATGGCCCTACTGTCCGTAGCAGATGGGAAAGAACTATACTGCAGAAGTGACCATAAAAAGGGAAAGGCTTCGATCTGACGATCCTGATCTGAGGAAGAAAATGGAGGTTGGCAAAGACTCGATGCCTCTTCACAGCACTCTATGCAGCTACTCCACACTGATACATGTTCGCATTGAATGGCAAGGCCTGAACGCCCCGTTGCTTCTGCCCAGACCAAAACTATGCATACGGTCTATTACCAGTGTAGGATGCATTGCATAAATTAGTTCTGTGTTGCCTTTGATTACCTGCATGGTATTTAGGTAGAAGACACACCATGTACTTTTCTCAAGGATTCATTTTTTTAATTCTCTCTACTTGCTCCATCGGCGCAAACATTTGTCCTGGGATATATACTTACCTGTGGACACATCGTTAAAGAATAGGCCATAGTGCACACTGTAAGCTATTTATAAATTTGTGTACACAATATACACATCTGCATAGTACAGTATCAATCAGTGACAACTTCTTGAAACATGCTTATGAGCACTCTAAGGATAACAAAGTTTAAAATATACAGCATTATGCATACGTGTGAATCAATATGGATGTGGAAAGGATTAATTTTACTCCGCAAGAATTTTGTTAGGAAAAACGTTTGCTCACCAACATACTCACAGTGACATACGCATACGCCAGTAGATGCTTACCCCATGTAAATACACTCATTTAGAATATCATTTGAGCACCACTGAACATGGACAACAGTTCCTTCAAACTTCTGATATTTCTCTGTAATTGTTCTCTTTCATTTACCTCCTTCAGCATCTCCCCGTTGTTGAACCCATAATGGAAACCCCGTGGCTCAGGGTTTTCTACCCAGTTCAGGTATAATTTCAATAAATAAATCAAATCAGACGCATAGATCTGCATACACGTACCACTTCCACCTTGTACGAACGTACTGTTATTCAAATGCTCACACACATATAGATACACATACAGGCAGTATAGACACTCATAGCTAAACACAAACGTGACGCATGTGTAGTATGAATGCCTAAGCTTAAACCAGTTCCATGAGGTGTGCTAGATCTCCTTCGATGAGGTTTCAACATTGTTAATTTCTGAGTTGTATTCCACCTGTCAGTTGCTCACGTGCCCCTGCGCAAAGGACCTGTAATTTCAAAGGGAAAAAACGATGAATGCAAGGGGTGCACACACATGCAGCCCTCACAGACCAAGTACAGCTAGCGTATCATGCCCAGTGGATGGGAGAATCATAAGACAAAGCTAGCTAGTGCTACCAGGCTTCAAACCTATTAAAATTTATAGAGAACTCTCCAATGTAAGAAGAGTATGCAAGCGTCCCTCCTCCCCCTTGTCTCGCAAATAGTGCCATTTCTCGGTGTCTCATATTGACAGCGGTTTTGTCAGATCTGCATTACAGAAATGGTGTATTGTGTGAAGCCATGGAAACGTGATACAGTGCATCACCATTCTTACTCCTAGTCTCAATCACACACCCTGGAGCTATAGCTGATTGGGTTGTGAATCCATTTTCTCGCGACTTATATGACGTCACCCATACAAACAGCCTATATCAAACAGCGGTTGTAAATTTCCCATCACAACCCCATACCCACGGACCATATGCTAATCACAGCGGCTTACCCACGCACCATCTGCTAATCACAACCCCTTACCCACGCACTTCGGGGATGTGACAAGGTTGTGAAAAATACATCCATAGCCTCGACACCCTGCCGCGGCCAGCTGCATGACACCCCTCGCCACAGCTGCGCGGCTTGGGTTGTGATTTGCCAGTCATGACCTCGGTCTCGTCTATGAATCTGTACATCACTTCTAGCTTGCCCGAAGAAGGTTAGAGGGTATAGTCCAAGAACATAACACAACACACAATGTCAGTCAGGGTCCATTACAGATCTCTGTCTCCTTTGCCACACTGCAATTTATGATGCCTTCATATCTAGACGAACGTGCTCGTCTCCTGGCTGAACTTCTTGAAGGAAAATCAGCTGAAGTTGAGCGACTTCGTTCAAACCTATTTTTGCAGATGGCTCGTCAGTATGATGCTTATATGAACAGGGTGAGTACTGTGACAGAGTAACTATGGCAACCAGTATCCCATTGACGTTTCTTCTAGTGGCAAAATATGTAAATCATATTAAGTGGTTGGCCCGATTCAAATAAATCAACTTCCGGCCTTATGTCTTTTTACACCTCAAAGACGTGGATCTCTTTCTCCTTTTCCCAACCTCCGGTTTTAGGAAACACGCCTAGAATGAGAAATTACAAATTTCCCACTACTATAGACGTTTAGATGATTGGTTCAAATATCTTTCTATAATGGCTCTTTATTTCTTCCTTTTCTTTCCTTACAGACCGGTTTATCCAGAGTATTTGCTGGCCCTATATCTCCCCTTGGGCAGGTAAAGTTACTTATATTCCGTTACAGTGGAAAGCCTCAGAGTCAGCTTCTTTGATAGATAATATATAGCATTTCATGCCATGAGGTGTGTACATGTTTATACGGTGAAAGGTAATCTTCAGATGGCAGTACAAGAAAAGGTCATCTTCTTTGGTACAGGTGTTGGTAATAGGTTTATTGCTGGCGTTAAAACTTTAGCGATGTAATGAGACAGATCAACACATTAATGGTCTGAATGTCTTTGGCGAGTGTATGTGTGCTAATTGATGTATGACTTTACTAGCAATGTGTTCATATGCATACAGACATTGTTATGATTGTCAGAAATGACCAGGTTAGAAAAGTTGAAACAGATTATGAATTCTTCAGTTGAGTTTATCTGGTTTGTTAATTTTGAAGAACGTTGACAGAGTTTGCCATTTTCTCTCTATAACATTTTGCAGATGTTTTCCGTTTTTTTGCTGTACTATCACCTTTGCGTACAACTGAATTTCTAAACGTTTATTATTGCCATTTGCATGATTTGTGTTCTCAGTGGTCTCCTGTTAACATCGATCTGCCTGCGGATATTAATGGTGTAGTTTATACAGCCGTTCACCTCAATCAGTTGTATATTTCGACTCACTCAAGATCAGCAGGCTGCATTGTCAAGCGGTCAAGTGATAAAAAAAACTGGCAAAACCTGCCTCCTCCCCCTGACACACTGTCCTGCAACGGTCTCCTCAGTCACCAAGGTCACCTCTACTTCTTATCACATCCACCACAAGCAGTTGATCCTTCTACGCATTCTGTTCTTTATAAGCTTGTCCAAGCCGGAGATCATGCTGAGCAAACATGGCGCCGCCTCCCAAATTCACGCTGTCCTCTTAAACAGTGGGATCCTGCTATGTTTGCATTTGGCCGCAGCCTCATCCTGGCTGGTGGCTGGGATGGTAGTGATCATCACTCTATCATTAGTGAGTATTCCCTTGATGGAAACTGCTGGGTGGAAGAGACCAGTTGGCCATGTTTGCCAAAAGCACTCGCAGGCCTTCAGCCAGTAAAACTCGATGAACATTTGTACTTGCTCGGTGGCACATCTGGAACCCCAAACTGCTGCACCTTTTGCATGAAGGTGGAGGACGGTCGTCCATGTGGTGTATGGGAAGTTGGCACAATTCCAGACACTCCTTGGGGCGTTTGTGGAGCCAATCATATTCACGGCATTGTCGTTGTTGCAGGTGGCAGGCGAATTTCTGGTCATCAGCCGCAACATGCAGTGTTAGTTTTCGACAGGCAGAGCAAAAAATGGCTGCGTCTTCCACTTTTGAGCAGAGCGAGATCACGACCATCGTTGATATTCTTCAGAGGAAGTATATTCGCGTTTCGCGAAGGAGGGAATACTGGTATCCAGCACAAAGGGTGCAACTTAGCTGAAGAACTGATCGTTACAATTAGTTCTTGACAGAGTATAAATATCCACATCACATCCTACCCAGTGCATTAAAATAATACCATGAATGTACTGAAGTTTCTCTATATTTTTTCCACCCAAGCTGACACAAATGAGAAAATTAAGTTCAGGTATTTGAACCCACTTGGCTCAAACATCGACTTACTGCCATTCCTTTCACCGGTAATTTCCTTTTTCCTATTTTTAATGATTAGATCCATTAGGGACCATTTCCTTTGTTCTTTTTGTACTCTCTGTAGGCTCTCCTTTTACTGTTCTATTGTCTTTTCTTCTGTTTTCCTATTTGTACAGCAGGTTTTACGCTTATCGAGTGAATGAATTCAAAGATGAACTGATGTAGATAGTTTTTCTCTCTGTTTGTATTTTTCTGTACTCCTCCGCACCTATACCATACATATCTGTAGCTTGTTATATGCGAACTGGGTGTACGGGGAAACTCTCTACTTTTCTAAAATAGAGTGTAAGCATCACGTAATCATGACACTAGTCCTTATATGGTCATATAATTAGACAAGCAGGACTTCTAAATTAGCTGGTGGCTGAGTGGTCATTTAGGATATATCCCCTTTTTGCTGAAGTCATTTCTAGGATTTTTATGTCAGACTCTGTTCGTACAAGCAGTTGGAAAGATCATTTATGCTGTATAAGAGTAAAAATTAATAACGCTACTAACAACACACCAGTCCTTAGTTTTGATAAAGAAGACGTTTCGCCTACCGTGCTGTAGGCTTCATCAGCTCAAAAAAGAAAAGACTTACGGAGTACAGAAACAGTGATCAAATTTATAGGAAAGTGTAGTGGTTCCTAGAGGGATACATGTTCGTGGTGTAGGTGTTAAGTTTCGGTACAAGACAGAAGCGAGGCGGTGATGTGGTGGTCTTGGTGTGTGCGAGTTTATAAGATAGAGTTCCATGTTGCGCTATGTTCGCCAAAATCCAACACATACGAACCGATACGTACAGCTCGACTCACGCCAGCCCACCGCCGTAAAATCGGGTATCATCCAACCCCTAACTAGTCGAGCCGTCACAGTATGCAGCAGCGAAGCGATACGGAATGCGGAACTAAAAAAGATCACGAACGCCATGACCGCCAACGGCTACTCAAAAAAGTTCGTACAAAAAACAATCAATAAGCAGTTGAAGAAATCGTCGGTTCCCGTGACCATCCCCAATCAGGACCCACAACTTAGATTGGTGATAACGAGCATTCTCTACGTCGACGGATTGAGCCAGGAAATCAGACGCATCGCACGAACAGCCAACATCAAATGCGTGTTCAAAACGCCATCATCCCTAGGATTCCTATACAAGGTGAAAGACCGCCTGCCCAAAGACTCCAGACCCACGACGTCTCTTCCGTCAAATGCAAAACGTGCGATGAAGAATACGTCAGAGAAACATCACGTGCAGTCGGAATAAGGCAGAAGGAGCATCGTGCCGCCATGCGGCCAGGACAGTGTATGAAATCCGCCCTCGTAGGGCACGTACATGATAACAACGTTGCAACACCCCCGAGATTGATTAGACTAACTTCAGTGCAATAGACAAGGCACAAAGATCCACGGAGCGGAAGATCAGAGAAGCGATGCACATCGCCTCACGCAAGCCGAAGTTGAATAGAGACAAAGGAACCGAACATAGCGCAACATGGAACTCTATCTTATAAACTTGCACACACCAAGACCACCACATCACCACCTCGCTTCTGTCTTGTACCAAAACTTAACACCTACACCACGAACATGTATCCCTCTAGAAACCACTACACTTTCCCATAAATTTGATCACTGTTTCTGTACTCCGTTAGTCTTTTCTTTTTTGAACTGATGATGCCTACAGCACAGTAGGCGAAACGTTTTCTTTATCAAAACTAGGGATTGGTGTGTTGTTAGTAGCGTTATTAGTTATGTCTATCCAGTCAGGATCCCTCAAGCAATAAGAGTAATTATGTTAAGAATGTTGACTGACTATAAAGAGAATTTAGCGGCTGCGGCCACACCATGGATTACAACCATTTGATTATGACAATGTCTGTATGAGTTTATTGGTTGTATATTCAGTTTGTTTTGAGCTTTGAGTTGAGTTTGTGTTTACCAGAACGCACGTCCACGTTTAGGTCTCGCGATGACTGATGCGACCTCCGCTAAGGTTTTCACACATTTATTGCTAGTGAAGACTTGTGTGCGTGCGTACCAGAGTCATGTATAGACGAATAGTGGAATGCGCATTCAACTCCAAGCAAGATCTTTATTAGGAGAAGGCGTTTCGGCGTTCTACGCCCTAATCAGTTCTACAGAACAACGTGAAGATCTGAATTGACGAGAGAAATGATCAGCAGAAGCTCTGGAGTGTAAGGTTATAAGGGAGAGGCTAGGGTGAGAGGAGTGCGTAGATTGGTTGCGATGGTGTGAACGTGCGGTATTGGCACGTTAGTTTGTGGTGCAGATGCTAACTAGTGTCATAGTATGTGGGTGCATGCGTGAAATCGCTAGGTGTGTGTGTGTGTGTGCGTGTGTGTGTGTGTGTGTGTGTGTGTGTGTGTGTGTGTGTGTGTGGTGCGCGAGAGTACCGGTAGTGCGAGATGCGGGTTGTGAGTTACGGGAGGAATCCAGTTCCCACGTCTTCTTCGCCGCGGTTGAGAGACGGACTCCTTTCCTTGATTGCCATGGCTTCTTCGATGCGTTTTCGCCGTTGGTCCCGGTTGTGGCAAAGCGTTGCAAATCTTACCTTCAGTAGGTGTAGTCCATGAGCCGAATCGCCCAAGTCATTCGGAAAGAACGTTTCGTTGGGGGGGGGGGGGGGGGGGGG
>JAOWAW010130604.1:0-11577 GCA_028565695.1 Nicola tetela
GAACTTTATAGCTGCTGATCAGGAAGATGATTGTGGGACAAATTGAAAGCGTAGATAAAGAGTGTATCCACTAAGAATACTTTAACAGTTGTTTCTAAGGGCACCATAGCCACATTGTGAATGCAGGAGATGATAAGAAGCGTCAAACATTTCCAAAAAAGGGGGACTTGACTTGAGTAGTACTAGTATATTTTAACAAGGATGGCCAGCATTGTGTTGCCATGGCAACAACATCACCCAGCCCCCTAACTCTGCACGGAAAGGCCCTTCTTCCCAGGATGCATTTCCCAATTCAGAATGGCGATAGGTCAACTTTACAACCACTTTTGACTGCTTGCCTATATGTTCTTCAAAATTTCTGAAAATCTGGCAACTTTTTGACACTGTGTTCCCATGTGGGAACATCAGCATAAATGGTATCTACATTGTATTCAGAAGAAAAGATTTCAGCACAAGCTGTTGGGATAGGAGAGCTTTATGTCAGATAAAAAAGATTTTCTCCAGCTATGGATATAAATAGATTGATGGAAACGACGAAATCGGCCATTTTGTCCACAATGCCACTCATTACCTGATAGACCCAGAACCATTTTCTTTGCACTTTTAGGTGTGAGAATGAGTGCTCTAAGTAGAGAAGTGATGAATACATAATCATTTAAATGAGAAGCCATTGAAAATTGACATTGAAAACATGTTCCCACATGGGAACGTTGGGAGGAAAAAGGTTAACATCTGATCTGAAGCATCTCAGAGCAGAAAAACAATTTCTGATTGTTTTGCTTTTGGCAGTGTTTCCTGGTTGTGCTTGGTACTAGAGCAAAGAACAGAAGGGTGAAAAATTTTCTCTTCAGTTCCCTAACTTTGTCACTGAAAAAGAGCAGTCAACAAAGGATGGTTGCTCCAGTTGTCAATATTATACTTAATTTACTTCTTACAGGTTTTTATATTTGAAGTGAAGGTTTAGTAAGAAACCTTGTACTAGGAGGGGTTGGACTTTGTTGTGGTAGAAGGTGAGAAGGCATTCATGTTAGGGCTGCAACAAATGTTCAAACATTTGAATAAAATTCATTTGAGATTTCAGCAAACGAATTTTTTTTGAAGTGAAAGTTCGTTTTCAGCAGCGGTGACCTGACCTGGCGCATAGGGTTCTACAACACTACGGCACGTATCAGTTCGGTGCACGTCATTTCGAGTTGACCATTACGTTGAAAATCGCTCCGCTGGCATGCCAATTCACTATAACCCTGCCTTGTTTCTGCTCCGCATAGGCTCCTTACTGTGGTGCGATCTGAAGTGGGCCAGTGATGTGTGCACAGCACATTGTTTACAAAACCCAATTAAGGATGCGTTGTCATCCTCTGGTCAGCTTATGGAGAGCTGGCTCACCAGAGCACAGGTGATTGTGTGCCATTTCAAGAAAAGCGCACTTGCTTCCAAGCTTTCCATGAAAATCAAGGAGATGAAAGTGAAGGACACAAAGCAAATCCAAGATTGTCCTACCCGTTGGAACTCTGCAGTTTTTATGCTGCAGTGGCTAGTTGAGCTCCAGGTTCTAGTGGGTATCGTTCTTTGGACCTTGAATGAGAGGTGGCTGGATCTATCACCAGTGGAATGGGTTGCAGCAGAGAACCTGATCACTGTCCTCAGTGACCTTGAAGCAGTTAACCAAATGCTCTGTGGTGAATCATACGTCATTATTTCCTGTTCTCCCCATGCTGTATGGTCTGGTCAACAAGGCGTTGCAGCCAAATGAAGAAGATTCCACACCCATTCTGGCTGTCAAGGCACATTTACGGGACAGGATCACAACACACTTTGACCTAGAGAATCTCACTGCTGACCGTCTTGATCTCATTGCTGCAGCTCTGGATCCACAGTTCTGTCAGTTGTCCTTTGCCGTCTTGCGCATTCAGACAGACGTTCAAAATGTCTTGATAGAAAAGGCATCAGCAGTGTGTGGCAGCACTGGCCATGATGATCCAGCGAGCGTATCTCCTCTGCCTAGAAAGAAGAACACTGAAAGCTCTATTCTTGAGCTTTTGCTGGATGACCGTGACGACGAAGCAGATCAGTCTGTTCAGACAGAGGTGAGCACCTACTTTTCTGAAAGGCAAATCTCCTGATCAAAAGACCCTTTACGGTGGTGGGCCGTCAACAACAATCGCTTCCCCCGTTTGGCAGTAGTGGCTAAGCAAATTCTATCACTTCCAGCGACCTCAGCTCTGTCAGAGAGGGTCTTCTCAACTTCAGGTCTCGTTGTGGACCTGAAAAGAGCATGCATGATGCTGGAAATGGTTGACGCCCTTGTGTTATTCCACAGGAATCCATGTCTTTTCAATGAAGAGCCAGCAAAGCCCCAGTCCGCTACACCCGTGGCATCAGCTGCAGCCTTCATCTTTGAGAATCTGGAGGAAGACACACCAGAGTTGCCTCACCTGGTTCCAGCATCAGTTCCACTGGACACTTGAGTTTGGACATCTGAGGTTGAAGTGTGATTTCCTGGTCTGTCCTGTTCATCTCTGTCTCTGTCTCTCTTTCTCTCTCTCTCTCCCTCTCTCTGTCTGTCTGTCTGTCTGTCTGTCTCTCTCTCTCTCTCTCTCTCTCATGAGCATTCCTTGCAACTGGTGACATAATCAGCAAGTTGAGAAGTCAATCCTGGCCACCATACAACCTGTTCTGCTTGAGGAAGGCACTTGGTGATACCAAGGTGACCAGAATGAAGTTCTAGCACTTGAGGACATAACATGGATGGGATAACTACGTGAAGTCCTTAGAATAACATACCATTAGACATGGGGAAGAAACCTCGATAAGCATAATAGATCTTTAGATGAGTTGGGATCCAATGTATTTCTGGTTATCCTGCCAACGTGCACTGAGCAATAATTGTGCAATCTGCATCCTGCTCTTGACTTGCAGATTTTTTCCAGCCGTGCATCAGTAGCAGGTAGACGACTGTAGATACATTTAGCCAAAGTGTCTGCCTCATGAGCCAGCTCTATTTCGGACACCATGAGAGGACGAGACCGTGGAGCATGTGACAGTGCATCAGCAACAAACAAATTCTTGCCTGGTAAATGAGATATGGTATAGTTGAACCTCAGCAAATGAAGACAAAAACGTAAAACTCGAGGAGGGACTGCGCTGAGGCTGGTTGTACTGAGTAATGGAGCAAGTGGCTTGTGGTTGGTCTCCAGCTGAAATTGTTTTGCAATCAGATAGTCTGCAAAACACTCATGAGCCCATGTGAGTGCAAGGGCACCTTTCTCTATCTGAGCATAGCGACATTCCACCAGTAGCAAGGTATGGGACTGATAGGAAACTGGTTTTCACTGTCTATCAGGTTGTTGTTGCTTAAGGATGGCACCAATGCCATAGCTGGAGGCATCAGCTAAAACCACTGTTAGGTACAATGTTGAGGATAGAGCAAGATCTGGTGAAGATAACAAGATAGTCTTGATCTCCTTGGATGCCTTTTCCAGGTGTTCACCCCAAGCCCAGGCAGATTCTTTCTGCAATAACTCACGAATAGGTTGAGATACTGTGGCTAGTCTGGATGAAAATTTGCCTAGCTGATTGACCATGCCGATAAAACTTCTCACCTCTGAGACATTAGTGCATGGTGGGAAATCACAAATTCCTTGCAACTTCTGTGGATCCAGATGGATGCTATCTTGGTCTATCACGTGACTGATAAACTTCACTACTGTACCCTTGAATGAGCACTTGTCAGGGTTGAGCCCAACTGCATTATCAACTAGTCGTTGGAGCACGTCTTTGAGTCAGGCATCATGCTCTTCTTCAAAATGTTGTCCATCTGGGCAACAACTCCTGGTAGGCCTGTTAGGATCCGAGACATCCACTTTTAAAAATGTTCCGGCACTGAGCTGATGCCAAATGGGAGACGTTTAAACATGTATCTTCCGTACGGTGTAATATATGTTGTGAGTTTCTGTGATTCTTAACTCAGGGGAACTGGGTAAAACCCACAGGTGGCATCCAACTTAGTGAAAAATTTAGCACCAGCATGGTGCTCTTGGTGTACAAACTCGTTCAAACTTATATAATCACCACACACATGTACATCCCCAGATGGTTTCGGAACAACTACAAGACCAGAACACCAGTTGGTAGGCTCATTCACAGGTGTAACAATGTCTTGTGTCTCCATACGATTCAGTTCTCTCTTCGCCTTCTCCATGAGCGGAAGTGGCACTCTATGGGGACATGAGAGCCACTGGTTTTAGACATAAACACTGTATCTGTCTCACGCTCTTCACATTCGTTCAGCAAACCAAACATTACTGGCAGAACTGTGGAAGTGGGCACCACCTTTGATGATGAAAAGTCAGTGACTGCCTTGAACGGCTCCAGGAGGTTGCTCAGAGTTTTACTTGATCCCACTGACTACTGCAGAGATTGAGCACTCCATCACCAGATTTTGACACAGCTGCATCATTTAAAACAATGGTAATAGGCAAACAAAGTTTTAGGAGTTGCCCCAGTATGTCGAAGGTGCTGGTCCACCTTGTTGCGTTTTCCAGGACCAGGCCAAGCATGCGGGTAATCCCTTCCTGCTTTTGCCATTCGCATAAAGCTTGGGAAGCAACACTGCTGTCCTTAAATTGTGATACGAGGTGTCTGCACTGAGCTAAGAGCTTGCTGACAATGTCAATCTCCAAAGAATGTCGTATCGCTGTTTGTAAGCAATAACAAGCAAAAGTGACAAGGAAGAGACGTTTTA
This sequence comes from Nicola tetela, assembly GCA_028565695.1. Classification (NCBI taxonomy): domain Eukaryota; kingdom Metazoa; phylum Porifera; class Calcarea; order Clathrinida; family Clathrinidae; genus Nicola; species Nicola tetela. The sequence goes on from JAOWAW010130604.1 coordinate 4,745, forward strand.
CTTTTCCTTTCAGCTGCCTACCTGCTACAACCATGTTTGCTGCCTCATCTGTCACAACTCGGACAAATTTTGGTAGCTGCATGTCAAATCTTTTCAGCACATCCAGTACTCAGCGTTGTGACGGTTGGAAAATTCCGATGTCTCCAACACAACCACTCGGAGATTCCACTGGCAATCGATAAAATGGCGAGTGTACATTCTGTAAGAGACCATCATTGGCAATGACCAATGAATAAAAGTGGCACGGAGGCCTTTCACTTCCTTCAGCAGTGACAAGCTCACCACGAAAGTGTTCGTAGCGGTGATGGAGCAAGGCACTGATGTTTGTTCAACTGGCAACTTTGTATGCTAGCTCAGGGAACTGGATCAAATTCACCAGACTGGGATCAGTAGCTATTGAAATTAGGCAAAGAGAGCCAGTTCCGTAATCTGTCCTTGTCGCTTGTCCGAGATTGCTTCCTTGCCAAGAAACCACTGCATCGCCATGGCACTTTTCATCTGGGTATCCTTCAATTGTTCGCATGTGACAGCCGCTAGTTCTGCCGGATGTCTTCTTGATAGATGAGCTCGTATGGAGCTGGTTATTCCACCGTTGAACTTCAGCCGAACATCACAGATCTTACACTTTACAAACCCTCTGTTGATTTTTTCAGACTGGCATACAGAACTCCGTCTTATCGGTTCCTTGCACAACTCAACATCTGAGTGTAGACAACTAGTGAACTAAGACAATGGTTGCTTCTGTTTTGGTAGAGTGATTGCAACATCAACCCAAAAAAGGCAAACTACTACACTACATATATATATACAGTAAATATATCGGATAGGTGTATCTAATGTTGCGATGATGTTACGGATGTGAGTAAGTAAAGCTTTTCTGTGGTTTTCAACTTTTCACACGCACAGTTGTGCATGTGTGGGCATGCCCCAGGCACGTGCACTTCACACTCTTCCCATGCACACGCCACCCTGCTGCCTCAAGATCCTTCACTCCTGGCTTGAGTAGATCTACATGCTACCAGTACAGCGCAGGTGTTTGATTGTTTCATGTGATTTGCAGAGCAACAGTCCTGCAACCCATTGAGCCTTGGCATGCTTTGCGTGCACACTAGGGACACGCCAATGGATCAGCAGCGCAGTGCGCATGCACGTGTAGTTCTTGTTCTGGTAGATTTACCATGATAACATGTGCCCGCTGCAGGTGCGTGCTCAACGAAATTTTCAAACATTTGATCATTGATTCCCTTGTTCAATTATTCGTTTGCTGCACAAAAATCATGATTATTCGGTGTTTTTTGTTTCAGCACTGACTTATATCCATGATATCAGGCCTTCTATCAGCTGAGATGCATGGCCCTTGCTTATTTTGCCAACAAATCAACACTTGCACCCTTGCACAGGGCGTTCAACACCTGCCGCGCTGAAATGCACAATAATACTTGTTACAGTAACTCATATGCATGACAGCTCACATGCTGTGTTGACCATAATCTGCATTGATTGTAGCTTCACAGACCCATGACACACTCTGGCTGCCTGTATACATCACAACGAACCTTCGCTGGAGTCAAACGTTTGTTTGATTGAGAATAAAAATGAACACCATTTGAACCTCCAAACACTCATCCCAGCACTAATGATCATACCACTCCACATCAGGCTATCATACACAATTACGCACGCACCCCATATACAAATTTTACTACAGCACAGTTGCACATTACCAGTACAGGTTTTTTCTCCCCAAAGAGCAAACCATTTTATAAAAGCACAAGGCTGATCCAAAACTACAAGGAAGTGAAAAAGAAAGAAACAGATAATAAAAGGGGAGGAAGAGAAATAGAGACAACAGACAACTGCATCGGAAGGTTTTCACAACACATGATAAGGGACAAAGAAGGACAACTGATCAACAATGCAATCAGGAGACAAGTGCATTACGACCATAGTACTGGAAGTTTGTAACTGTAATGGGGCTTTAGTAACATTAGTTTACTGTAGGAATGAGCTCCAACAGAAACAATGTACCTACACGGACTTCATTGGCTGCCTGGTCGTGGACGACAACAGTGACCTGCCTTTCTTAAGCTTGAGTGGTGTGCGACGACCTTTAAGTTCTTCCAAGGTACTCTCTTGTGTGCCACTCCTGCAGCTCTTTACATTGTAGGACAGCAGATGTAATCTCCCACTCATCAGTCATGAAGTGTGTTGTGACCATCACATGGCCACCTATTGCTTTTGATGTCCAGCCATCCATCGTTAGTGCCACTGTTTTTGCACGTTTCAAAAGTGTAGTTAGTTTGGTGACAGCATCAGAGTACATCAAGTGGATCAGCTTGGCGATATGTGTTGGCGAAGGGAACTTATACCCAGGTTCAAGAAAAGGAATGAGGTCCTGAAGGCCTTTGTCAGTGACTATGTTGATCGGCCATGCATTTCACCAGCATCATCATGCAAGCCTCTCGGTTATTCCACTGGCCTTAGGGAAGGAACAAGGATGCATGGCAGCCGGTGAACGCAAGTCCTCTAGAGTTGCCTGCCCCAAACCTGAGCCACTCTCATGAGGGTTAAGTTGTGTTGCCTTCCTCTTATGCCACTTGATATGCTCCTTCATGTTGCTTGTCGTGCAGCCATTGTAAGAGATCTCTTTCTTTCACAAGGAGCACTTAACCTTCGCCTTCCTGCCTTCCTTTGGCTTCAAGGACACTGCCCACACATTTGAGTGCTCTGTCCTCCGCACAGTTTCTAGGCCAGCTTTTGACATCACACTCTTCTAATTTTGTCACCACCACCATTGGAAACTTTTTCCAAATTTGTTGGCATAAGAGGCCCTATTCCTACCGTGTTTCCCCTTGGTTTCCCAACTGTCTGAGAATACTTTCCAGTGCATCTTAGGTTTGCTTAATGTCTTTGAAATTGTTGTTGACTGCAGGAGAGACTAGATTTTGATAGTGTGCAGATGATTGATGCTTTCCTGCCAAATTTTTCTTTCAAAAAGCTCACCGCAGTTCCGTAATTAGACCCAATTACAGCCAACCCTGATATTGCCTGCTGGGCCTGGCCCTGTAATATGCATTTGAGGTAGTTGAACTTAGAGATGTCAGCTATTGGTTGACTGGGCACAATATGTGCAACTTACTCAAATCTCTCTATTCCTCTAGGAGGCCCTTACATGGCAATTCACAAGGGGCAGTACGGCCCCAATTCTCTGCTTGTCATGCCTTGATTTTTGCTATATGATTCAGTGGCATTGGGTGGCGGTATTTACTATCCTGGTTTAGGTGATGCCGAGGGTGGTTAAAGGTAGTGCGTGCTGACGGGTGGTGTCAGAAATCGTGGTCAGAAGAAACAAAATGGGATCTAGAAGTATTGCTTGCCTCCTGCTAGATGTTGAATCAGCACACAAGCTGCACTTGTTGGTGAGCTGCTCTCGATATAATGGATCTGTTTTCATCTACGAAGGCCTTGGAAGTAAACAAGCCCACTGTCTCCATCCACTGCTCCACACTCAATCTTGATCTCCTGAGGACTCAGATCCTGGACCAGCCACCCGCAGTTACCTTTCATACCCAGCCATATGTGGATGGGAGGAGCAATGCCTTGGCCAAACAAGACGTAGCGAGAGTCACTGGACTTGGTGAGCACTGGGGGATGACTGGCGTTCACGAGCATCATGGTTCCGCACGTGGGACCTCCCAGTAGAGGATGTTTCTCTTCTGGTGCTGCTATCTTCCTTCCTGTTTACTAACTAGGACATGGTCAGGTTGAGTTCACTTACCACTCCGCATGCACTTGGTGCATGTACGTAAGATCAGGTTGGTGGATCCTGATTATTACCCATACCCCAGCTTCACCTGCCATCGCCACACCTTTCCGTTCTTCTCGCCTGCTCTTCTTGCTTGCACTCCGCGGAAGTGATGTGCGGTTACTGGCATCATGCATATCAAACTGTGCGGCTAAGGCCTGGTGTGGGCAGGAAGTATGTGTCCTGACCTTTGGCATGTTGCTCCTGACCTTCGGTATGTAACATTTGTGGAGCATCTAAGCGCGATTTCTCCACGAGCTTTTAACTCATCTCAGTCAAATTTGTGGAGCATGACGAAGCAGTAAGATGCCTATCTGAGAAGGGAAGTAAGTATTTAACAGATGAGAACTAAGGGAAGTCTGTGGGTTTTTTGCCAAGAGAGCATGCTTTTTTCTGAGAACGTCCTCTAAGCCACTACCGCGCACATGCATGCATGCTTTATGCCCCATTCTTCACAAAAATCCTTGAACGCTCAGGATTTGAATTGCGGCCCTCCATCCGATGTTAGTTGAACAGGCACACCTTTGTCTATAAACCAATCCTTTAGGAGTCAAATAACAGCTTCTGTCGAGGTAGCACGACCACAGTTGATACAACTGGCCACCCAGACAAGCGATCTGTCATCAGAAGGTAGGATTTTTCTGAGAGATGAAAAAGATGAACAGAGACACTCTCAAACGGTTGAGATGGGGGTTCATCCTGAAGTAGCAGCTCAGCTGGTAGAGACAGTAATTGCTCAGCACACTTGGAGCAAGAACATACTGTGTTGCGAACGTTGTTCGAAATATTGGGCCGGTAAGCAATCTGACAGGCTCAGCGTAATATACAGTCTTGGCCCTGATGAGACGTATGAAGCTGAATGAGGAACTCCTTCCTCAAAGATTTGGGAATGAAAATACGCGGTCCAAATAACATGATGTCATTTTCCACAGGCAAATCGCGCTGCAGATCCCAGTAGGGTCGTGCTGCTGGAAGTAGCTTGTCTTTGCTTTGCGGAAAACCAGAAAGAACAGTCTCAACGAGAGCAACGTAATTGGAGTCTTGTCGACCTTCAGTTCGAATTCGTTCAATTCTGACATCTTCACAGATAGTTTCTCCAGTGTCGTGATCAGTAGCAGTGAGAAGTTGGGCAACGTGATGAATCTGTTCGATCTCGATCGCACCATCAATGTTGTCCTCGGCAGGGTTGTCAGTAGGGTGGCAAGAAAAGCAGTCAACCACCTTATGATCAGCGCCAGGTCTCCTAACAGCTGTGATTCTGTAAGCAGTGAGTTTTTCTTTCATCCGGACGATCATTGGAGATGTCAACTCATCCAATTTCTTGAAGTTGGTGATAGGGATGAGGGGCCGATGATCAACAATGAGTTCAAAGTCTGCACCGGCTAAAAGGAGATAAGCTATCCACACTGCCCAGGCGACAGCCGGGAGCTTGATTTCTGTCACTGAATATCATGCCTCTGTTGGGCTGACATGGTGAGAAATGCACTGGATTAATCGCCACTCTCCAGATTTCTCCTGCTGCCACAGGGCCATTCCGAGTCCTTTTGAACATTGTAACAGGTGTTTTCATAACTTGGAAGGAATCTCCAAAAGTAGTCTGTCAGCCACACACAAAGAAAGTGCAATTGACTCTGCCACAATATGGCAGCTAGTACATGTTTGTGTGTCTGGTCATCTAAGCTGTAAGAGTTTGATGGTTGCAACTTTTAAGGTGCCTCAAACAGAAAATTGTTTAGTGTCACATAACCCCTTAAGCCATTTGGGCATTTCCACCTGTATTTTCTTTATTCTAAGCACTAACACCTTATTTTCTTTTCACCAGAGCACTTAATTTCCTAATTGCTAAGGACAACAAAGCAATCAACACTAATTTGCAGCACAGATAACAATATTTGCAAACATTGATATCGATAAGTTTGTCAGCAAGTCCATGAGTTGTTCAACCCAATCTCTATTGATTTATATATCCAAACACACTTACATCACTCATCATGACCGGGCTCCACTGCTCGGTGTGCATCTTGACTCATCAATTAGGTCATGAAACAGGTCTACGGGTTTAGTCATGTGCGCTTTCAGTAGGTAGGGCATGTTCAGGAATTCTTTCCCACTGATGCACAAGGATGACAGTGATTGACTAATGAACAACTCAGGAGAAAACTCTGGGATTGTTCCAAGGGACTACAGATCAACTGTCATGGACACTAGTATCGATGGACACTAGAGTGCGGGAAACATGAATACAGCCATGCACTGCAATGTCTCGATCCAACTGCTAGTAATACATGTTAGTCTGGCACCATGGCCAAGAACACACAATGTACGATGTACTGCCTTGTACACTATTGTGCAGGAAACCATGTTTCAAAAGACGAAATCACCATGAAATGCAAGAGACAGCTGAGTGGAGCACAACCCTTCCTCACTCCTGGCCACAAACTTAGTATTTTTTATGGATAAGTATATACTCATATTTTGTCAAAACATCACTCTTCTCCAGCACAAAATTTGTTTGGTGACTTTTCGGCCAGTCAACTCCGACCTTTATCCTGGCGAATAAAAACCCTCCCAGACAGTGATACCAATTCGCTCGTCATCAGTTAGTGAGTTGCCTGGCCCAACCTTTATCAATAGATGTATCCACTAAGTCACACATTTACATAAGGAATCAGCTCGCTCGTGACATCTACATCATCCGTCGCATGATGCACATCATGATTTGGTCAGATGCAATGCAAACTCTCACAAAAAATGCCCCCAAAAGTGTTCTCTGGTCTGGGGTCACTCGCTGTGAGACACCCCAGAACAGTTGCTAAAAGAGAAAGTGGGCACTCAGTAGGGTACGTGTAATTGGGGAAGGGATTTGCAGCCAATATTATCATGGCCCCGCAACATACACACACCTATTAATGTCTGTAGGAACCTTCCCCAGTTGCTACTGGGCCTGACTTGGCTAATAAACATAACATTGCAGCCTGCACAGTTTGTACACCAATTAGGGATTATGTATTATATAGTTAACAAAGAT
>JAOWAW010130637.1:0-22337 GCA_028565695.1 Nicola tetela
ACCGGGATCTGTTAGGATAGGTTTTATTTGGAGTTCAAAAAGACGAACAACTTCACCAAAAAGCATAGCTTATAAAGGCACAATCGTAGGGGAAATGTACAATACAAGTGTAATACAAACAGTTGTAATTATTAGCAGCTGTTACTGAGATCCAAGTGTAACACGAACACCTGTAACATCCCCTTTCTTTCAATTTGTTTCATATTGTTCAAGCCGTTTAGGACGAGACACGACCCGGCCGCTGCGAGTTGTTGGCATTGCTGGTAGATCCTTCTGTGGCTGACTGGCTCTCCTGAACTCTGGCTGGATCACTACCCTGGGCTTTTCGCTTCCTGATGCAGCTACCCTTTCTGGCTAGGTTAAGGTGCCTCTTTTGGGTTCTCCTCTTGGCTTGCTTTCATTCTCTTGTTGTTGTTTCGCTTGCTGATCTGTCATTTCCTCTCGTTCTAAATGAAGCCCACTGTCGTGCTCTGTCATGTTTTCTGACTCCCTTGACACACGGAGGTGTCGCCGGTTGCGCCGGATTGTCGGCCCAGCCGCTCGTTCAACTTTACATGATCGCGGATCTGTTTGCTTTGTCACTGTGGCCTTCTCCCAGAACCTTCCGTGAAATGGTTGTACTTTCACCATGTCACCGACTTTCAATGCTGGAAGATCCCTAGCTGATCGGTTGTAATAATGCGTCTGTCTTTCCTTCGGGTGCTTTCGCCATTCACGTGTCCGCTCGTGTGCCTCTGTTGTGCGATCGTCTGTGCGTTGCGGAAGTAGCGATCTTGTACTCCGTCCGAAGAAGCGCTGTGCTGGGCTTGTTCCACACTCCTGAGGCGTGTTCCGGTATTCCAGCAGTCAAAGCTAACGCTGGGTCCTGATGGGCCAGTCGAAATTTTCTAAGTATGTTCTTTGCTATTTTTACAGCACTTTCCGCTTGGCCATTAGAAGCAGGGTATCCGGGGCTGGACATCGCATGAACACAGCCGTAAGCTTTAGCAAACTCTTGAAACATAATTCCTGCAAAAGGGGGTCCGTTGGCAGAAATTATTTCTCTTGGTGCACCGTAGCGGGTAAAATGACGTTTCAGAACCAAAATAATAGTTTGGGCAGTTGCGTCTGACAGCTGATCAGCTTCCCAATACCCTGTGAGGTAGTCAACAGCAATCAGAAATTTGACCCCATCCAACGTGAACAAATCAACTCCAATCACCTCCCACGGGTAATATGGCACTCTGCGTGGCTTGAGCGATTCCCTGGTCTGTGCCCTGGCTTGCGAACAACACGTTTCACATTCCTTAACCATATCCGTTATTTGCGCTGCAATACCAGGTCAAAACACTGTCTCCCTTGCCCTTCTTAAACAACTCTCAACACCCGTATGTGCGATGTGAATTCGCTGAAGCACATTTGCTCTTAGCTGCATTGGTGCAACGCAACGGTTACCTTTGTAGGGTAAACCGTCTTCAACAACGATTTCTTCTCGAAACTGAAAGTATGGACGACATTCCTGTGACACCTACTCCTTCCTTTGTGGCCAACCTGACTTCACTGTTTTAAGGAGGCTGCAAAGTACAGTATCTGTACATGTAGCTGTTGCCCTCTTAATCTCTTCCAAGGTCGTGTCTCTGATACTTGGTCCTCTGTCATACATACTGTTTCCAATTCCTGTTCAAACTGCGTTTGTCAATGTGAACCATTCTGTGTTGCCCTGGATAGTGCGTGCGCCACAGGAACATTGCTGCCTGACACGTAGCTGATCTGAAAGTCGCATTGTTGCAACCGAAGCAACATTCAAGCTGCTGATCGAAAACATCGTTAAATTGCTCAGCTCAAACCTTCCGCCTTTGGCTAACGGGTTTGCTGTCTCAAGGACTGTTTGGTACACCCGTTGGATATTCTGCGTCTGAAAGCGCATCATGTCCATATCTTGACAAGTTTGAGCTCCAAGCAACGATGTTTGCGCGTCTCCGATGATAATTCCCTCGTAGGTGCCTAGCGGTCTTAGTGTTTGGCCATTATATACTTTCAATACCTTCGACGTGCGTTGCAAATAGGCTGATGTTGGAAGGTCGCGCTGCCTAATCACGTTGCAGGAGGCTCCGCAGTCGAGCTGAAATGTCACGGGCGACCTTCTAAGCTCATTGCCGCGGACATCCGCTGTGGATATTGTTCTTCATTGCGTGTTTCGTCTCCTACTGTATGGACGGTCACCGACAGTGCCCATAATTTCGCCGTCTCTTCACTATCTGAGCTTTCGCCGTCTCTTCATTATCTGAGCTTTCACCCTGATCGATTGTATGAACTACGCCGGTCCGAGGCTTCCACTGATCGCGGTTGTCGCGGTGTCGGCAGCGGTTAGCAAAATGATTTCTGCCGCCACAAATCCGACATGTTTTCCCGTAAGCTGGACAATTCTCTTTCTTCCTCCTATGCGTTTTACCGCAGTATGAACACTCACATTCTCTTGTCGCCTCATAGTTGTGCGCTGTGTTGACCGGACCATGTGAATGTCTTGCTTTCCTTGCGCAGACGCTGTTTTCCCGGCTTGCTCAATAACTCTGGCTTGTTGCTTTGTTTGCTCTCTAGTCCGGCATAAGTCGACTGCGTCTTTCAATTCCAGATTAACTGTCTCCAGCATGCGCTCTCGAAGTCTCTTGTCCATGATGCCTATAATTAGTCTGTCTCGCATAAGTCTGTCTCTCAAGTTGCCGTACTCACATGTCAACGAGAGTTGATGCAACGCCTCCACGAAAGCCATCGTTAGCTCATCCGGTTGTCGAACACGAGAATTAAACACGAAGCTCTCGTAGACGACGTTTTTTTCTAGGCTTCAAGTATTTTTCCAACGCTTCCGTGATTTTGTCTGGATCTTTCATGTCAGTTTTAGACAGTTCTTGCCATTTCAGTAACTTGAAGTATTCCTTACCCATGACAGTACATAGGGTCGCTGCTCTTGCTTCCGCATCTTTCGACGCAAGCTCCGTTGCCACTGTGTATTTTTCCCACTGTTCCTTAAAGAAGACCCACTTTTCGTACTTTTCGCTGTCTGATAGCGTCACGCTTATCTACACCGCTTCGGGCGGCAGTAAGTGGTAGGCCATTCTCCCAGGGTGCACTACTGGCTTCCACTTCAGCTTCGAAAGACTCCCCGCAAACTTAAGAGATAATTGATACCTCGGCTTCTGACACCATGTTAGGATAGGTTTTCTTTGGAGTTCAAAAATACGAACAACACACCAAAAAGCATAGCTTATAAAGACACAATCGTAGGGGAAATGTACAATACAAGTGTAACACAAACAGGTATAATTATTAGCAGTTGTCACTGAGATCCAAGTGTAACACAAACACCTGTAACAGGATCAACAGTCCAGTTCTACTTGCACCGCACTACCATAGTGTCTACGCACGTCACGATTCTCGAGTGCATAAAACTGACCAGTTGTACACATGTGCATAATAGGTAGCCCAAGGCGGAACCTGCACACTTGTCTTCATGCATATAATTATATTAAATTTTATGGTCACGAAAAAATGCTCTCAACGGCAACCTAAACTTCATAGCAAGCCTGCAGTCACCTTATGAATCACCGGTGGACTTAGGGGAATCGTCCGTAATATTCTGCATTTGCCAAAATTAAATTCGGTCATGCCCGTATTGTGCCTGAGCCTCTCCCCCTCCCCCAAAACGAGCAGTACACAAAACGCGTGCCAGACCATGCATTATTATTAATTATTTGTATTCTGGTCGAGTCAGTGACTATTATAAACAGAAAGATTGTCTTTGCAGAGAGGAGAGAGAGAGAGAGATAGAAGAGAGAGAGAGCGAGCGAGCGAGCGAGAGCGAGAGAGAGAGAGAGAGAGAGAGAGAGAGAGAGAGAGAGAGAGAGAGAGAGAGAGAGAGAGAGAGAGAGAGAGAGTTATAAGATCGCCAACACTGTCGGCATCTACTGCTTTCGCCTCCGCTCTCGACTGACTTTGTGGCCGGACAACCCCAGCCATTGCGAGCGAGAAGCAACAAGTTTCCAGCTCTAAGAGCTCGCGAAAATACAGCTTCAGACTGAGCGCTCTTTGCAACATCTGACAGCAACGTTGTACTATGCATATGCAAGCCTAAACCATGATTCATCGATGATTCTCGCCACGCAAGCTTCAGCCTGCATTTTGCACTTTCGCAACAGTGCAATGTGCGTAATTTGCACTCAAGGCTTAGTCAAGGTACAGAGTTCAACGGAGCCTTTACGTAAAATTAATGAGTCATAGCGTACGAATCTTACTTTTAGCACGATGATAGGCAGCTACAGTGTAGCGAAGATCAACGTCGATCAACATCGATCGCTGCAGCGCTGTAAACTCTCCTGCTTGTTTTTCAAACGCTTGATCCTGTAATTTTATTTTTAGCATTTAAAATACAGGCAGAGCTCAAACCCCTCCCCTCAAATGGGCAGTCGTATTATGGCAAATGCGGAATTTTACGGACGATCCCTTAAAGCACTAAAGAAATTTTAGTTCAGGTCAACTCCCGATAAGACGTAATCGAGGGGACCAGCAGAAATTACGTTAGAGCCGATAGTTCGTATTAACTACAAGTATATAGCGAAATGTTTTTAAAATGTTACTTCTTATCTGATGAGACTTAAAATTGCATGCACGCAGTTGCTAACGATTAATCCTGCCTCATTATGTCAATATTTATATCGGGTAACATTCGCCCGACTCAACCTAGGTGTTCGTGATACAAGCGGATACCACGTCTTAACGGACTGTGTTATAACGAGAGTGCCAGCCATGCATGTATGAATGATCTTTGAGGGAGCCGACAGAAAAAAATTGTGTAATAGCCGAGAATTATGTTACAGCGGGAGACGTCTTATTGGGAGTTGCCTGTACTACTGTACTGCGGGCGATTCCGTCAGTGTGATCAATGACAGGAGGACTAACTACACTCGCAGCCCAGCTGATCGGTTCTGCGTCGTTTTCCATTTCTTCAACATGAACAGTATTGCCGTATTTACCGGATAAGCAAGTGGCATGCCCTCCTCCCTCAACAGTGACATCAATTCACAGATCAGACGCAATCAAGTTTTCTCTCTCAACCAAACCGTCACTCAGAATGCCAAACTCAAGTAAAAAAGTGACAGAGGCCAAATGCACTAACGTACACTACAAGCCTTCCCATGCAGATGCAGTTGAACTTCTGCCCTGAGAATTGCAGCCAGCGAGTGACTGGTAAGGCTCAGAATGTGAAGAAACTAATGGACATTTTGAAGTGACACTACAGCAGACATGCAAAAGGATAAATTATGAGCTGTTGGATTTTCGCGATTCCAGTCAGATTTATACTGAAGGCCGAATTGGAATTCATTGCGGCTGATTACCTCAACACTAGCTAAACATACATGTACAGGTAAGAAAAAAGATCAAGTGAAACAAGCAAGTTGACAAGTGGGTTTGCATCACAGCCAGCTATACAGTTAAGCTGTTAATTGGGTGCCAATTTCTCTTATTCAGTCTGCTAAAGACGTTGGTACTTTCGTCGCCACTCCTCAATGCGGAAAGCGATGGGAAGCAGCCATGAGGTCTCAGGAACATCATATGGTCCTTCTTCATCTTCATGATCTCTGATTTCTTCATGATCTCCAATTTCTTCATAAATCGGCTCGTTTCGATCAACCACAGGCAATCGCCGACTGAAGAAAACAAAACCCAAGTGTACCATTGGCACATATGCACACAAGCACACACACATACACACAAGTGCATGCATAAAATGTTTTCAATGATCCACTAATTACAATAGCTACGATTGAGCAGCCACATGAAGCCCTAACATTTCGTGAAAACACTTCAAGTTATCGTGTCAGTGAGCAGCATTACAACCTGATTTCATTGATGAATAAATCCAAAGCCCGTGAAGTGGAATCACTTATCCAGTTATGGCATGTTTAAACATCTCAAACAAGGTTGGTTTTATTGTTTAGCAGAGAGCATTAACCACAAAAAGCTTACTCCAGGGTGGGCTGATACACCTAGACCTAGTTTTCAGGACTTAAGGTGCATTTGGGGTGATCCGGGTTGCTCCACGATTTTCAAGGACAACATCACCCAAATGTGGTTTTATCTTCACAAAATGACTATCTGACCTAGTAACTGATGCTGGACTTAAATATGCCTGCTGTTATCATACGCTGGACACGTTTAAAGCCAAAATATGCTGAAATTATTGACATTTTGACCAAAGTGAATAGGTTTTATCAACCAGAAGTACCAGAGAATTAATGATGTTGTTGACTGTGCGATTGAGTACAACTGTTTTGATTGCAGTCTGAAAACTGGCCAACAAGTGGTTTCTTACCGACGATGGCGCACATAGACACCAGCGAAGATAAAGAGAAGAAGAAGTCCACCCACAGCAGCACCGACTTGTACATACAGCGAGCTTGAAACTGTAAGTAAGTCAAAAAGCATGTGAGCAAAATAAAAGACTGCAACACAACAGTCTTACACCCACACAATATACACACGCACACACAGTACACACCCAGCCTGCTCACTCATGCACCTACATCAAACTGATTTTGTCTAGTAAATCTCCTAAGTCTGTGTTTGTATACTTCCTCCAGCCGACACAAAACACAACAGACAAGCAGCGCACACCATGAACCCTCACGGGTGTTTGTCACGCTTCGCAAACTGAGGGCCAGAAGTTGATAGCTGAAAGAAAGACACTTGAGAAATGAACTGAAAGGACAAATCATCATCTATTGAAACACATTTGCATATACTACATATAGATGATGCTACCAATAAGCAAAAGTAATTGCATGCCTCTGTATGAATGCATACAAACCTGGTTGAGATGACGTTGATGTTCTATCGTTATTGGATTCAAGCTCAACACTGGATTCACCTGCAAATTAAGCCATACCAACAATGACAGATTTCACCACCCAGACATGGTGGAACATACAATCACAAACTGAACAATGATGTCAAAAATTTCTACCCCACAAGCTGAAGCGTCTGTTAAACAGACGTGAACATGTACACATCCTGTACACCCACGTCCACATCCTAATCCACAGGTACATGTGCAGGCTACAGTATCAACATGCCTTTCTTTTCATGACATACCAGTTTCAGTCGAGAGCTCAACCGTTTGGACATTGGATACAGGGGTGGTGGTCTGCCCTTCACCAGGAAAATTTGCTTCCATCCACATACTACAATTTGTCACCTGTGCTGGCAGCACCATCTTCATTGTGTCTTTCTCTGCCATGTTGACATTGAGGATCAGGGACGACACGGCTTTCTCACCATGGCAGTGTCGCTGCAGGCGGGCTGATGGCAACAGTGTGTGGAAGTCTTTCGACACAGTCCACTCAACGGCCAGTGTTGAGCGGCCTGTCTTGTTGTGTATAATGCTTGTTTCTATAGTAACTGGCCCTACAGAACAATTGAGAACATAAAATAAGAAGTCAAACAAATACATCATCTTTGCGCTGGACCTAAGAGTAGAATGTCGGAACTGTGTAGCACCTCCCTTACAGTTGTCAGCGCACACCCTCTTATGCAAATATTTCTAGCAAGTGTTCTTTGCAAAAAAAAGTTTTTCTGGCAGCAAACAGTGACAATCAAGAGTCCACCAGGCTATCTCAGCAAATCATCTAGGTGGTGTGAGCTAGTATCCAAAATGGCCATGCAGTATTGGTGGCCACAGCAGGCTGTAAAACTTTACTTGGTGTAGTGAAGAAATCAGCCTTAGCACGTGCTGGCCCTACACTATGTGAGACCAACCTGCACTAATAGATTTCCAATGTTGTCATGTCAGTTGTTTAGTATGCCAAAATCTTTAGTTATGTTCTGCACATGCTGAGGATTTTTGTGCTGACATTATAGCAAGCAATCTAAGAGACAGTGATCTGACAAGATATCAAAAATTGACATACCTAGGACTGCCAATCGCAGTACGAGAAGTATACAATAATTTCCCTGCCCTTGGGATTATGGGCTTTGTAATAGCCTCACATAAAAGCGTCAGCTTCACACCAGCTAACTTATTACTCAGGTCAGTTAAGGCATGGCAAGGCACTGTAGCCACGGTGACCATATGCAGGAGGCAAAATTCAATTGGGGCACCTTCAAATTATCTTCACAACAATCGTAATTGTTGCTAACATAGCCGTGACCGTATAGTAATGTATGGAGAGTCAAGTAGCATAAGGCACTCAAGAACATGCACCAACCGAGGCCAGGAGCAAGGAAGCACATCATTATCAAGGGAACTCGTAACTGAGCTTACTGACCACGACAAAGAAGACACCAAATGACTCTTGCTGCCTCTACTTTTTCCTCTTCGGTCTAGATGAAAGGGGAAGTCTTTCCATTTTTCCCTATGTGTTCAAACCTAATGGGTAGGACACAGAACAAGTTTACCTCTTCGCCTTGAACCAAAGTGCTCTAATTCTACTGGTTCCAGTTTGCGTTCTGGAAGCACTGATCTCTAAACAATGGTGGATGAAGAAGAAGCACCTTGGCAAGTAAAAAAAAGTTCCCATTTGGAGAAACCACAGGAATGATGGTCAAGTCTAAGGATGTTTAAGGAGTATCATTGTGTACTGGAACCAATGCTGGGTGAGTGAACAAATCGACCGTGTAGAATCATATAGAACTCGGCTTATCTACGGGGACATGCTTTTGAGCAGACAAGGACAAAAGTGCATCCCATTCTTTTTTGAGAAATGCGCTGTTAATCTTAGCCTTTAATGAAGCCCTGCACCAAATTTTAAGATGCCACAACACCGGGAACATGTTCAACGTAAATGAGGGTCTTCCATGGGTTTAGCTATGCTTTAACTGACCTGAGTAGATTATTCCCTCGTTATGCTTTGGGCTCAAAATTAATGTATGTGTAACAAATTTCCACGCATCCAGTCAGAGAAAATGTTTGTGTGACTAGCATGGGCAGGGATCTCTTTTCAGGTGCACAACTGGCACTTCTGATAGGCTAAGCAGGATGAGAAAACGTATGGCTCAATTCTGTGACATACAACACAGTTTGGCAGCAATACTCTGATAAACACATTACACGGTCAACAGGCCTTTACAATCCACTTACAAGAGAGTGCCTGTGGAATGTTAACTGCCTGCTCTTGCCGCGAACTGCACAAATCACGCTGGTCAAGAACACTCTCACAGCCTTTGTTGCTCACACAGCTGCTGGCATACAGACTGTACTGCTTAGAGTCCTGCAGACTTCGGTGAACAAACACCTGTGCCGTATCATTGTGGACAATTGCAGTGTTAGCGATGCAGTGTGACTTCAACAAGACACTCTTCAAACCAGATGCATAGGAAACATCGAACACCGTATGCGGGTACAGTTCACACCACTGCACCGGCTAAAAGGCAAACCAAGAACACAACAAAGTCAGTATCACCTGCTTGATCCTACAGCACAAAACTACAGCAGTCAGAATGAAGAAGAGTTGCCTTCAACTCTCACTGACACTGGAAATACATAGCTTCGTAAACATTTCTATGGGCTTCAGCAGCCAGACTCACTTTCCACACCACAATGGCATCTTTTGGAGACACACGGTAAACTTTAGAAATGGACGGTGCTGTCTTTGGAACTGAAACACACAAAGCATACATAGTCAAAAGGCATTCCTGACAGTCAGGTAAATCAACTAAGAGCAAAAGGCTCTACAGAAAACCTACAATGTTGTATATATGCACACACATATAATTTCTTACCTTCTTTGCCACAATGCTACTTGCATGTTCAGATATATACTACCTAATTCAGCAATACAAGGGATGTACATATAAGGCCCTCTCAGGCCTTCTCATGAGTTGGTTCATGTTGCGCTTGTGGATTTCTTTTTACTTTTCCTGTGATAAAATGTACACATACAAGCCTGTAAAACATAGCAAGGTCACCATGGTTACTGAGATACATGTGCCATGGGTCATGCTCACTGGATCAGTATTCTTATGACTATTATTACTGCAGTACAGTGGCCTACCACTGCCAGCTGTTGCATTATGCCTGTATGATCTATAGCAGCAACCGAAGTGGGCGAGCCTCAAGAGGATGTGCATGGGTTCAGAACATGGGGAAAACGTCTTGAAAGAATCCTGCAGTGGCACGTTCACCATGTTGAAGCTGGAGAGAGTATCAGGAAGAAGCCCTTTTTGGCGTGGAGGTAATCCCACTTACGAGCACCACAGGACACTAGTGTCAGTGCCAGAGTCAGTGTTGGCGACCCATGGCCAACCCTTCACTTATTACTATAAGGAACTATGTACAAAAGATTACATACTGCTGACTGCTGACAAGCCTTTAGTATGAGTTTAATAAACATAGGACTAAATAGAACCAGCAATTATTGTATAATTAATGTTATATGCAGTACATGTTGAAAGCTATCTTTTGAGGTTCTGTTATACTTTATTGAGGGTTGGCATGGAAACCATCTTAATTCACCTGGTGATCTTGGCGTTTTGAACGGCTGCCACATGGCTGGATCATCACCGCAGTCCAGTCGTGATGACTGGAAAAAAGTCATGAATGACGAAAGCTCAGGACGCAAGCCAAGCTGTCCGCATGCCTCGTACTGCGTACATGATTCCAGACCGCCAATGCTGAGCTCCACAGGAACAGGCTGCCGGCTTGACGTGACAAGCTGCAGAACAAACTCAATCTTGTTAAAGACAGACATAGTTGTGTTAGACTCTGTTCAGCAAAGACATTGCACCTCAAGGCTTCCCATTTTCCCAACTAAGAACAACAAATAGGCTGAACATCTTCCATTTGGGCCCCGAGATTTTTATTGCTCCCTCTCAACAGAGAAACTGAGTGGCCATGCAACTTACAAATGCCAAACAAGTTCCTAGTGCCCTTGTCTGGAGTGACATCACAACACCTGAAAGTGTGAATGATGCTAGGGCTTGTAGAGCTAACTTCTCGCTCAGAACTAACTAACAGATAGAGGATTCTCTTTCCTCCAGCTTTCTTTTATTTAAATGACGTTTCAGTCCGGATTTCCCTGGCCTGCATTCAGGTTCGTGTGGTCTTGCAGCGCTATAAAGAGGTTGTTTTCTTATATGCAGTTCTTCATATGCAAAGACAAGATGCTCCGTTTATGCACAAAATGAAATACTACACCAAACTATTCAGCTCTCGAACAGCTATTTCAGTTAGCTCTACCTTGCTTGTCTGCAGCTGATTCGTTTTGTTGCGAACGAGAAAGATTGCCTTGTTGAACATGTCCCTTGCTGACACCACCGCTGAGAGTTTCACTGAGGAGAAGCTCTGGGGACTCACAGACGGCTGTAATATTCCCACAGAAGAGCGGTGTGGTGGTGCTGCATAACACAATAATCACGACTGATGAGTCACTAAACACATGCAAACATGGTTAGTGATAAACTTGTGAACACTAAAAGCTCTCAAGCACAAACAATTGACTGTTTAAAAAAACTGGTTAGTCAGTGTGAAAGAGAAACCTGTGCTGTTGTGAGAGCAAACACGTCTGAAATGCATTGCGTGAGATTCGTTGAAGAAAGCAGACTACAAAGAAACACTCTAAAATAAAACAATTCACGACAGCCAAATATGTTTTGTGTAATATCCCTGATAAAAGAACACACAGTTGAGTCTCTGTAACCATGGTAACATGGGTATTTCCATTTCCATCCACCACACATTATAACACAAATTTTTTTCTTTGTGTGGTCTCAACATGACATTGGCCCTCACACAGAAACAGTATCAGCCCACTAACCTCGAACAAAAATGCACTTTGGCTGTCCGCAGCCAAACGCATTACAAGCGGTGACCAGATAGGAACAGCCACTCAAAGTGTAGAACTCGCCCGTGCATCCCTCAATCATCACTACACTGTTGGCAGTGGGCTGATTCGGGAAGTGGACTGATCGGATCGTGTGAGGGCGTCTGGACCACCGTGTTGTTCGAACGCCGATCAGGTAGTGGGTAATCGATGAGCTGTGGTTGCTTGGCTGTTCAAAGCAAAAGTAGTTCTTCCTTCTTGTGTTGGCGCAACGAGAGCGAAACCTGATACGCCCTGGCGCACCTGAGACAACAAAAAAGGTAAGTAATTTTTTGTGATCAGCAGACCATCAGAGCAGGCCCATTAGGTAGTTCTATTAAAAGCATTTTGTTGCAAGAGCGCAAGGTGCTAATAACCTGCTGTATAAAATAGACAATTAGGAAATACAACAACCACACGGGAGACTGTGGAGAAACAGAGAGATAGCAGGAAATTAGAAAACAGAATGCACAATGCACATAAACACTGGTGCTACTTACAAATCATTAGCTGTTAGCCCTTTCTCTAGAATAACATGATGCGTGCTCAGTCTAAAGATTCACCAATACACTGTACATCACCGCATGAAAAATACTTACAGACAGTTCTCACTGCTGCTGCTATGGTTTGGGAGCAATATTAATCATGCCTCATTCCACTGCTACACTCTACTGATGCACCATGAGAGGAAAAAAACTATTTCAGAAAATAATTACCCTGACTTAGACAGTGTAATGTGACCCTTTTATTTATTTTCTTATTTTAAAAGATCAACTATCTCCTGGCCAAAAAGCCCATTATCACTAGTGTACATGATATGCCTAGTTTCATCCACTCACATACTCAAACAAGTATGTTTTCACATCTAAATGTGCAGATTATTGCCTCCACTTACTCTTCATGCGAACTCGAAATGCAAGCTGTGCATGACCCCATTGGTTACTAACAATGCACTGATACATGCCATGATAACTGCCATTGATGGTCAACAGCCAGGCATTTCTCACAACATCAACTGCTGATTTTACAGGCTTTCCCTTGTACAGCCATTGTATAACCGCTGGTGAAGAGGCACTGACGTAACTGGAGCAGTCAATTTCTTGATGTTCATCCGGCGCCATAGCTGGTAGATCAACCGACAATGGATAATCAGGTGGGAAGCGCTGTGGAGGGACTGCAAAACACAAACACAAACAAACACAGCTCACCTGTGATCGTCTGAAGCAGAACATCAACTTTAAGCCACAGACGTTAATTTCTCTTTGATGCAAATGTATCGTGCACAACAAGCAAGAAGAGTCTCAACACATGTGCCTCTAACCTCTTAAGCTGATTGCAACAGTAGCTTGCTTCTGCACCGTTCCCTCAATAGATGACATTCTCATAGCACATGTGTAGTTGCCGCTGTGAAGTGGGTCAAATCCACAGAGCACCATCATACGGTCCTCCAAGAACATGAAGCGTGCGGAAACATCTGAAGCAACTAGTGACTCACAACTGAAAGACTCCGCACTGCTGCTGATGGCCCTCGGAAGTCTTACACCATTAAAAAACCACTCCACACTGGTCTTGGCTGGCAGCTCATTAAGGCCAGCAGATGTGAAGTTAACACCAACACATACTAGTGTGACCTGGTTGCCTGGAAATGGGTCTGGGTTAGAGGTTAGCACATGAACAGCTTGTGAAGATGACAATGCTTCACCTACACAAAGTAAACAAAACAAAGAGACTGGTTACATCATCAGGTCCTCCTGACCACTGACAGTGGCTTCTCCAAGCAAGTATGGATCACCCTTCACTGCATGCATAAATCCAGCTTCCTCACATAAATGATTTGAGTGCCAGCAATGCCCACATGTGCACACCACAACATTAAATTTCACAGAGATCTTTCCCATGCTTGGAAGTCATTGAGACCATCAACAGCAACAGAGGCTGAGGCAAAGGTCATGTCAGCCTCTTCAACATGCTTCCATCTGCACACCGCAGTTGCTGTGATTCTCCTCACACAGCACAGTTATTGACTAGGTAGTGATAAAGCTTAACATTCACTTGTTTCAGGACAGCTTAGCACACAGTTATACCGTGGTAGGGGCACAATCGGCTCCCTGGACACTGTGTATGCAAGACCAGCAAGTTGCCATATACAGCAAAGTCAAAAGCAGCACACAAACACAAATGTGTACTTCAAAAAGAAATGCTGTTTACAAACACCTCTCACCAGACCCCACATAGTGCAGTCTTTGTATTTACAACTAAGTCTTTTCCAGCTGTTTGATATTCTGTGCTTTCCCATGCCCTTCTGGTCTGTGTATGAATTGAACCACTACAAAAAACATTTAGTTGAAAAAATGAGGTCAAAGAGGCTGAAAGCCTTTCATTCATATGTCCTTTAATTGTTGACAATCATTTTAGTTTAGTGACAAGAATCATCGCATTGGACACAGAACATCTGTTGTAAGCATGCAAAGAAGCTCATAGTAACACTGTTTCTAACACATGCAACACTAGAAGTGCACTGTTAATGCACATGCACACACAAACACAACAACAACAACAAATGACATGCTGATGCAGACCCACCTTGACCAATACCATGTTCCACACTATCATATTTCAATTCTCAACCAAGGGTTATCATATGAAACAATTGTGTTTAAGCAGAGAGGAATTAAAAGACAAAATTGGCTTCCATATGCTGTGCTAAGCTGCTAAACAGTTTGAATAGGCACCCTTACCAGGTTGACTGATCTTCAGTTGTACTCCTTTGGAGAGAGAAGCATGCTTTGACGTTGGGCTGCTTACACTACAACGAAAAACATGCCCATCAAACTCTTCTTTGCTTGGGATGCTATCCAGCAGTAAAGTGCCATCATCAAACAAGGCATATCCAGGAGTATCTGTGGTGGGTCGCACAACAACTCCTTTCCTCAAAGGCAGCACTTTCCCATCTAGATGCCAACTGACATTTACAGCAGACCACGATGTCACTGAGACATCACAAGGAATGCTCAATGATGAGCCAGGCACAACGCCAACAATGCTCAGATCTTCCTCAGTAAAGTCAGACTGAAATGGTTGCCAGTCACGATCTACCTCTGCCAAGCACATTGGAAAGTCAACTGTTAAGTACTACTGCTGAGCTAAGCACTGCACCATGAATCACGCACAAAGCTGAACTCTTCTTCAGATCCCAGTGAATAGAACATTGAACAAAGCCTACTGTATGGTGTGTGCCACTCAAGTAACAGTGAACACATGTGGTGGAGGAGAGGGGGGGGAGAGAAAGACAGGAAAGAGAGAGGGCACACCTCACAGAGTGTATAAGACAGAGGCAGAGTAAACAAAACATGATCATTGAAAAATAACTCTAGTGAAGTCCACACACAATTTCTCATTCTTTGTTTATCCATGATCATAATTATAATTCCTCTCCTTTAGTTATGATGGCATTGCCAAAGTACTTAATTTAGGTGAAAAAAAAAGAAGTATAAGCAAACACAGAGCTACTTTACAAAACATACAAACATGGCAGTCATCTCAACATGTCATGCATGGCAGGATTTTACAAATTTTGCCAAATGATTTGATTGACTTACGTGCCAGCTCAAGACGGGCAGCACGGCTGACTATGCTGCCAATTGCACCAGCACTAACAGAACAGCGATAGTAGCCAGCACTGACTAAAGTTACCACTGTATCTGCTGCAAAGATTAGGGTATTGTCGACTTGGCTCGCTTCACTCTGTGACTCTTCAAATGCCACCCATGTGGTACCGACGCCTTCCTGCTTGAAAAACCAACTGACACGTTGATCAGCGTTTCTTGCAGCGCACGTCAGTTGAATTTCCGCATGGTCATCACCGAAAAAGGTCACATCTTGAGGTTGGTGGAGAAAGATTGGCGTGGCGTAAGAGAATGTTGGATTAAGTGGAGGATCTAGAAAAAAATAATATCAGAGAAAGTTCACAGTGTGAACACTTGGGAAATTAACATCACCATTGGTCACTCTTGGGCAGAAACAGTCTTACATAATATAGTAACAGAACAAAAGGCAATCTAAAATAGATGTCCTGTACAAGATAAAAAGCCCTGCGCTCAAAATGTGTTCTTAAGTACCAGTCAACAAAGGGAATGCAAACGACTATACTCCTACTCACCAAGCAAGAAAAAGATGTCTCTACTCAGTCACTTTCCAAATGCCAAACACTAGGATGTCTTCAAATCATAGGAGAGTTATGAATTGTTAGTACATTAGCCCCTTCAAGCTCTTCAGGCTGTCAAACTGCAATTGCTCTTTTAACCCTTCACTTGCCAATTTATACTGCAACAACCATCAACTAGTCACCAAAGCATCTGTAGCTGCAAATTGGTGAGCAGGTGATTGATATTTCAAGCGCTGGCTGATGCTCATTCATTAAGCGTCACCAGCCATCGAATGAAATTGGCAGTCATCAGCAAAATTATGCTGTTGCATGCATACCAAAGAGTCCTCTAAACTGCACTGGACACAAAACAGCAGCCTGATCACATTCCCTTGTTGAAAGAGCACGCAAAGCATAGCCAGGATAATTTGAAGCCCTTTGCCTGATGGTCACAATTACAGATTTTATGCCCATTCTCTAGAATTCACTGGTCACATTCTACATCACCAGCAATGCAATGACACGTACACAACAAGTGCCTGGCTTTTTGCTACCAAATTTTTATCGACACACTTTTTACTCGCCCATCCTCTTGATCAAACACTTCTTTCTTTCTTTTGCATCGTCTCAGGGACGAAAGGTCCCTACTCTCCAGCAATCTTAAATGAGTTCTGCTGAGCTTACCTATTGATTCCTCCCAAAAACTATTGTAAAAATAAAGTGGAACAGGCAAGCAGAGGAAGCCCAGGAATTGAAGGTAGGTCAGCATAGGATCCACATACATTTCCTTCTAGAAACTCCATCAGAGTCAACTTCAGAGAAGCACAGCACTTCTTCCAGACAAGATGACAACTTTCCAGCATGTCAAGTGCTTTACCCGTACTACAGACAGCACAAAAAGCAAAAAATCTATCGAGAAGAGGGAGCTCTACCCCCAAGCAAAGTGGCACAAAGAACAGAAAAAATGCATAATGACTTAGGTGTGTGGCTGCCATGCATGGATGGCCACCGTTTGTACTGCGGGCGCTTTTCCTTCCCCTTCGCTCTGAAGCTCTTGATGTTGAATGAAGCCATGACCTTGCTAGCTCATTTTCCTATATGGCGATCACCATTTTCAGTAACCTAGGGAACCTAGAGCCAGCCAGTACTAGTGATCATAAACTTGCGCTGAGCATGTGAGCAGGCTGCAGTGATTGTACAATGACAGTCAAAAGAGAGAGCAAAAGCCCGAGAAGTTCAAGTTTCCCACCACAAGGGGCAGTGATTGAGATTCTATGAAAGAAAATTTGCTGTCGACACTGCCTAGATTGGCTTGCCAGCATTTAACCTTGTTAGCCAGGTGAGAAAGGTTGTTTATTTCTAAGACTAGATGTGCCACGTTCCAGCTAACAAATCCCTGCCCTTTCCCTTTCACCAGTGTTCGACAATGTCCGTGATCAGTCATAATTATGATGGCTGATTTGCAGCCACTAGTGTCTGTGGTGGTAAACAGCAGCATTGAGTGTGCAATTCAAATTCCGTACTCCCAGCTTCACAGCTGGAGGTTGCAAGTTCTGAGCTCTAGAGGGAGCGTAAGCACTTCTTTCGTGGAGTTATTCCTACAACACACCAACCTACCCTTTATTCATGTAAAGCAGGAAGCCCATCCATCAATAGAGAAAAGGCTGAGCACAGTGGCAGCATCTGTGAATCAAAAGCTACGCAATTTGCGCAAGGCCAATCCCAGCAAAGGACAATTTTGTTGCAGATAAATTGGAACTGAATATACAGTAACAGGAGCCACATTGGGTGCCAGTTTGTTGACTCATCTTTGGTACGGTATATTGCACAGGCAAATTTTACAACTTGAAGCTCCAAACAGAGGACCTCATTGACATTAACTGTTTGATGGTTGATAGTTCATGCAGGCAACGATAATGCCTTGCCTCTTTTCGCTTCCTGGAATCAATTTCTTCCATCTTTCCACCAGTTTGAGCATCAAGAAGCAGCTCGCATCCAATGCGACATACCAGTATTACTGACTTGTGTACATACTAGTATGCCCATGCATGTATCAAGCCTACTAGATTATGTACGGGTACGTCTGCTACACGTGTGCAAGCTCTCAACAGTTGCCTAGTTACGAGTTAACCATGCATCGCTCCATCTTGCTCGGCATGTCACATATTGCTGGCAATGATTTCTCTGTGATCATTTACAGTTCACACTGGAACCAGTGGGTATAGACCAAAAAGATACCATCCTCCATGATGACTCAAAATGACCAATCCTTTATTCATGTTATTACCGGGTGGAGACCGAACTGACGTCACGGGGAAGTACATGTAATTGCAATAATTATATTAATAATCTTAATCATTTGCTTGACCTAAAAGTAACCCCTGCATACTTCCTTACTATACTAAGTCTCTCAAATGAGAAAAGCCTCGTAGGCTCAACATGTACCGTCTGGCACAGCAATCTACGGTCTACCGGTTTTTTTTTTTAAACGGGACAAGAGCAGGAAATGAGCCCTTTTCCTAAATGTGAATTGCTCAAAAGTCTTGGGGACCGCTCAAAACGAGTCCTGCCAGATCGGTTAGCGTCAACACGGTCGATGCGTCCACATGGAAGCCTGCGGCCCGGATGAACATCCAATGGACTCACACCACATTGTCCACGGGAGATCTACCATGCCGGAACCCGGTGACCGGACAATTGCGAAGATAAGGATGATGTATTTTACCAAACATAAATAAAGGAGCAGTGACGGGAGCGGGACTAACAATCCAGCGGATCTAAGTGGCTGCAACCAAGCACACGATGAGCAAACCGGTATCAATTCAAGTAGTCACCTTCCCTTCGCCCTCTGGCAACAGTCACATCCGGTAACGAATGCCCGCCATAAGAGGCTTACGAGCCCCTGGATGATCGAAAGCAACAACGCACTGCGCAGCTGGGTCTTTGGCAACTAAGTGTTTGTACGGGCTTCTACTTGAACTGACTCAGTATGTAATTACTGTAAAGAGGAAGCAAGGGGTCCCTCCAACGAGCCTTACCGCAGGCTCTTCAGTAGTAAGGCCCCAAACTGGCATCTTCGCTTGTTTTCAAGACAGCTTTGCGGTCTTCATCGCCATTCACTTCATCGGTTCACTGCTGTCTCGTCCCATCGGAAAGACGTCACCAACGATAAACGGAACAGCTCAATGATTTAGGATTTCCTTACGAGAGCAGCATGCACTGAATGAAGGCAGAACGTAAAATGGACTCTGACGAAGTCAGTGACATGTACACCAACACGACCAAGTATAAGCTCCCAGTAGTCTTGTCGATATGCTCGTATCACGATCGCGTATGCTATGCGCACTATCTCTGGGCTTCGATCTTCCTGCTGTAGCATCCTAGCTCGACAAAGAGTGTTTTTCACAGCACCGTAGCAACTCCGATAATCTCTTCTCCAGATCTAACCAACTGATGCTACCAGTTGCCACCAAATTAGTTCCATTACTTGCGATTCATGATTGCACTCTACATGTATACGATGGCCCCGAGTTTAAGATCGAACACACCATTAATTTTGCCCATTCTCTGAATCCCAGCACCGCCGAAGGACGGCGTAAATATGGCCTCCAAAGCGCCGCTGCTAGACTTACCGAACGGAAAGGAGCATCTCAGCGACAGGTTGGCCGATTCTTCCTCGGTGAGCGGCTGCAAGGCGCTGCTCGGAATGAACACATGCGGATTGTCACCTCTGGTCCTGAGCACCAAAACCAGGACGACGAACAGCGTACGTGCAACAGTTCCGATAGTTACCTGGCGGTCCATTCCGCCATCAACAGCGCGCTCGACTCCGACAGCCAGCGAACAGTTATCGATCGCTTACCCCATCCTCCTCTTCGTTCATCAATAGTTGCTCCAAGACCCCTCGGCATAAAACGCTACCCTGAGGACGTCCAATCGAATGACACGACAAAAACAGAGTTACTATACTACTGCTGTACTGGCTGCTAGCTATTACTATAGCGAGTGCTAGATGTCATCCGGGATGTTCGGTTGCACGCGAACCCCATCATTGCAATGCCAAGGCGCTGTGCAGTCTTGCAAAGCCACAGCAAGCGCACGCTATAGTCGGAAATAACGACCGCCTCAACATGTTCCATGCACTTTCTTGGGAAATCCGTCTTTCCAGAGACACTGGCATGCATGGCGCTGGCACATACACATGTACTTCTCGATATAATTGATAATTAGCCAGCATTATAATTTATATTACGTGCGGCACACGGCCGGGGAGCTGGGCTGTGGTCTACGGTAGTCACACACAAAAACAAGATAGTCACAACATCCGGCATCTGCACAGATCATGCATGATACGTACGTGCGCGTCGCGATGGTGCTATCGGTCTGATCTGAAGGCCCTGGCCTGGTCAGCCAGCAGCCGGTTGCGGTTGGAGCTCCGGCCGCGACCATGCAGGCAGCAGCCGCGGTCCTGACCTGCTGTATTGCCTTTGCTGACTGATCGACAGCTATAGCTAGCGGCCTACTTTTCGCATTGCTCCCAAATTCCAAAATTCTGCTCATTTCGGCAGTCAAAAACACAAATTCTGCTTTTTTCTGCTCAACAGAAATGTGTGTTTTTGCGTGTGTGTTCCCCAACCGGCGAGGCCAGCTGGACAAAAGAAATTCCGTGACATTGCCGAAGGCGGTTACAATCCAGCAACTTGGACAAATCCTGGCTTCAAGTAACCCGATTCCTGCGTGAGCGCGGCCCTGGCATTCCAATCCACTTTGGGTCGGATTTGTTGTCCTTGTCACAGTTACTCTTTTAAATCCGGCCATTTTCTTCTGCTTTTTTCGGTCAGAAGACCAAATTATGCAGATTCCAATGTGATATTAAAAATTCGCATATTATGCAAAAAAATTATGCTGGCAGATTTGGCCTGGCCGAAACGTCGTTTTAATAAAAACTATTAGCTGGCTTGAGTCGGAAGGGAGTAACGGTAATAATTAGATCTCCCTGAATACGTGCGATGAAGGATATCGCTGGCGTTAGTGAGATCCCGCTCACCGGGAGAGGCCAGACAAGTATTGGGCATGACTTGGTAGTGCCGTACACAACTAACAGGCTCAAGGAAGACACGACTTGAGCTTAGCTGTGTTTTTGTTGCTCTTATAATTACTATTCGAAAATCACAACAGGCCTTAAGCTTAAAGCCTTTGGGGTGCCCAAGATATCTGTAGAGCTTTCACGTAAAAGAGAGAGAGATTAATCAAATAAACGTAAGTCAGAAGGAAGGTTATTCCAGAGAAGAATGCTGGTAAAAGGCGGAGAAACACTGCCAGAGCGAAGTACAGCGTGTGGGCGACAGAGACGTGGAAGGTCTGACCACGAGTTTTACGACTAGTGCTGTATGCAGGAGTTCTGAGGCTGTATTAGTTAACTGTAACGGTCACAAAGTAACTTAAAATGGACTAGCAAGTCTCTAATTGGTGTAGGCAGAGATGGTGAAAAGAACTTTAGATCAAAGCGTTTGAAGATCGGGCAGAGATCAAGTGGTGCACGCTATGGTGCACGTAGATCTCCATTACGTTCCCTTTCCTCGTTTGACAATTGTATGGTATCCGTGTCTGGCCGCCATACACGTCCGCCGTACAGATATGGCCTAGGGTGCCGATGTGCACAGCACGTGCTTGAAAAGACCTGGGGTGCTTGGACATCTGTGTCGTACGCGCCGTGTACAGTCTGGCCAAAGGATGTGCAGACACGGATGTCGCATGAGGAGGTGTCAAAAGGGAAACGCGGACGTAAAGAACGGATGGCGAAAACTTCACCTTGGCTTATAATTATAAGGGAGAGGTACATGTGCGTGCGTACTTCACCTTGGCTTATAATTATAAGGGAGAGGTACATGTGCGTGCGCAAGACGTCGTCGGCGACTGGTTGACATCGATAGCGCAATCCGTGTTTCAGCCTCGTTGAACGATAAAACACGGACTCGGAAAAACACGGATATGCCAATATGGCGAGTTTATTGTGAAGTTAGCGCGGGCGGGGTTGACCGGGCCGGCATGCGCGCCCAGGCGTCATGATCAAGATTGTAAAACACGGATGGAGGGCCCGTTCAGCACACAAGCTACACACGCCACTAGAGAAATAGGCAAATAGCAGTACCGTGCGTGTACAAGTGCATGTAGATCAGTGTGCTAAAACAACTGCATCCGACTTGAGGCCGAGCTTTGGTATAGATTTGAGTGCACCGAGATTTGCTGAGTACATTGGCCAAGGACATGATATCTGAGTACATTGGTCAAGGACATGATATCTGAGTACATTGGTCAAGGACATGATATCTGAGTACATTGGTCAAGGACATGATATCTGAGTA
>JAOWAW010130649.1:0-11574 GCA_028565695.1 Nicola tetela
CTGCTGCTGCTGCTGCTGCTGCTGCTGCTGCTGCTGCTGCTGCTGCTGCTGCTGCTACTACTACTACTACTACTGTTACTACTACTCAGCCTCAGCTCTCAGCCTCTGGAGCCGGCTCACGCGAAAAGGGGTCTTATGGCATTATGATCGAAATCGAGATAATGCGCGTCAAAGTCTGATCATTAGAAAATGGTGACGTCACCCAATCCCGGAACTTTGAACGGCTGTCTCGCAAAGCGCATGCGCCTCAGGAAATCATCGTTTAGCTCACTAAACAGTTCTTGTGTCAAAGTTTCTTCCAGTTTTTATTTGAAGGGAATCCGCCAAATTTTGGCAAAGTTATGGAAATTTGAAGTCGGCTCTAGGTCACCTAGCTCCGTATCTTGCTAGAGGTCGATCACGACGAGGAAGGATGAGTCGTCCTGGTCGATTTACTGTCGACGAAGCTCTTCGCACGATGATGGGGGCGGACGACGACGACTTTCTTGGCCTGGAACGAAGCAGAAAAGGAGAGAGTGGCAGCAGTTGTGATGACGATGGAGAAGGAGAGCGCAGAAGTGGTGCAGATCAGGCGGCAGAGACAGCCATACGATGGAGAGAGATGTCGACGATGAGCATCCGCTTGATCGGACAGTTGACGGCAGTCTTGCAGCTGCTAGGTACTGTGGAGTGCAACGGGAAGAGAGCTCTGGTGAAGAAGAGGGTGAGCAGTCTGATGGCGGTCGTATTGGGGCAGGTAGTGGTGAAAAACGATCACTGTGGCGCGTGTAAGTGTGTGGCTGTCAATCAAAATGTTTAGACCAGTTTGATCCTGAAGTAGTTGAGCAAACCATTCTAAACATGCGTAACATGGAAAAGTATGAGCGTGATTTGTTAGTTTGGGGTATTTTGGAGTCAGTGGGGCACTCTAAGGAGAGAATAACGACGGGCAAGAAAAGACAGAGGGAAAGATTTACGTATACATTTCAATGTGTAAAATTTTGTTTAGGAGCTTTCAGACTTGTTTATGACCTGGGAAAAAAAACATTTTGTTTATCTCTTATCCCATCTGGAAGAGAACGGCCTAGTCCCAAGAATCCACGGAAACACTGGCAGACATACCTCCAATGTTTTACCTTTTGAAGATGTGAAAAAAGTTTTAGTCTTTATCAACAACTATGCAACTGAATTTGGCATACCTCACCCAGCACCTTTGCATGGTCATGCTGACATACTACCAATTTTCCTGCTTGCAGCACAAACTTACAAGTGTGCTCGCTGTTCTTATGTAGAAAGCTGTGTTGCCTCTGAACATAGAGCTGCAGGAATTTCCCTTTTTCCAGTATCTGGCACCAGTGTGTTCCACACATAAAAGTTATGCTGCTGCAGTCAGATGTTTGTGAGACATGTGAAAAGGCTGGGAGAAAGGTGGGAGAAGCTATTGGCAAAGAAGTCCACTTGACAGCCTCTACTGCTTTGAGTAATCACATCCTGTTGGCTCAGAAAGAGCGTGAGTTTTACCAACAGAAGACCATTGATGCAAAGTCTGAATGAGATACACATGCACCCCTTGGTGCCTCACCGTACCCCCTCTGCTCCAATGAACTGCAGAA
The DNA here is from genome assembly GCA_028565695.1 of Nicola tetela. NCBI lineage: Eukaryota > Metazoa > Porifera > Calcarea > Clathrinida > Clathrinidae > Nicola > Nicola tetela. The sequence goes on from JAOWAW010130649.1 coordinate 1,593, forward strand.
GGGGAACTACATTTTTGATTTTGCTCAGAATGTTTGCTTGCCTCACACTTCACGACAAATGGGGCCACTGTATTTCAAGGCACCTCTTAGAGTTCACTTGTTTGGCTTAAACTGTAAGACTATCCCAAAACAGGTAAATTATTTGCTAGGAGAGAGTGATGCTTTAGGAGAGGATGGCAAAAAAGCCACATCCCCAACACTGTAGTTTCTTTGCTCCACCATTTTTTTGAGCACCATAGGCAGGGTGAGAAAGAATGCTTTTTACGTGCTGACAACTGCAGCGGACAAAACAAAAATAAGGCTGTGATTGTCTACTTGGCTTAGCGTTGCCTGCTAGGACTGCATGAAAAAATTACACTCAGTTCACGATTGCTGGCCACACACGTTGCCTTTTTGATGGGTGTTTTGGCTTGCTCAAGAAAAATTATCGATGGTCAGACTGCTTCACAATGGAACAGCTGGCAGAAGTTGTGGACAGCAGTGCTGCTCCAAACATTGCACAACTGGTACCTGGCTCCGGCATTACCTGGCGTGAGTGGGATTCTTTTTTTTTGTGAATTGCTTTAGCAAAGTGCCACAGATCAGCCAGATGCACCACTTTGAGTTCACCTAATCTAGCTTCACCTGCCAAGTAAAGTTCAGACAGGCCATCACTGACAACTGGCAGTCAACTGAGCTCCTGAAAACAGGAAAGGAGCAGATGGTTTAAGCTGGCCTACCAGCAGTGCTTCCGCCAGGCAGTCTGTCAGCAAGGTGACAGGCATACCTGTATTCCGACATCAGGTCGTTTGTTCCCAATGCTTACAAAGATGACCTCTGTCCTCTGCCTCCTCCTCCTTCTCCTTAAGCAGAGGCATGAAGCATGAATGAAGTCTTTGAGAAAGTCTGGCTCAAAGAGCTAAGTGTTACTGTAAAATTATGTGATTTTGTGAACAGCTTTTCTTAATGAACGCCTTTGTGAAATGCTTTTTTTCTTCCTTAACCCTACAAAAGTTTTGCTGGAAAGGACCACTAAAACCAGAACTGATCAAGTATTCTATGTATAATTTGCCTTGCAAAATTGTCTTATACAAAGAGAAACTGAGCAGTGAACTGCTGTGAGATGATGATATCTGCCACAGGCTGCATTTGGAATGAATGGCATACTAGTATCATTTTTACAGCTTTTGCAGTTTTCTCATTGACTTGGTGTTACGAAAATGGGTATAACTTTGGAATGAAACAAAATTTTTGCAAACGGTTTTCAATGGCATAGTCTGGATATATTGGGCATTCTAAAAATGCAAAAACCTGAAAATTGAAAAATTTGCCATAAGACCCCTTTTTTGCATAAGCTGGCTAATTGTAATTATTTAATTTTTTAATTTAAATTTTATTTAAAATAAATAAAAAGAAGCTCAGTCTATAAACACAGCTAGCACAAGTCCCTCCGTATACTTGCACTGTCGACGAGCGCCCTACACTCGCAACGCACTCACAAGGCCTGAACGGTTTATAATTCTCTGTTACAGCCAATACTGCCAGCAACTGCTGGAGAACAACGATGCTCAGAACATCAACGAAGGAGTCAGGAAGAGTTCAGTAAAACAGCTCAGGAAAATTTCTTTTCGAACAGTAGTTCCTGATAGCTATAATTGTAGACTTTAAGGGAAATGGGGAGAATAAAGAAGTGAGAACAGAGATGCGAAAAACCTGAAAGACAACCCAAACGCACGAATGAAAAACACAGCTGTACCCGTCGACGCGACTGCCCATTATATAACTGAGTAGTGTGTGTTTTGGTGTACGTGTTGAAGGTGCTTGTTTCCCAAGTGAGAAATGTGGTTGAAGGGCTGTGATACACCAAATTTAATCGGGTGCGAGGTGACATGAGAATTCGAGACAGCGTGTGGAAATGTGGGTATTGTAATCTATTTTAGTAAATCCAGCCATAATGCGCTTAGCGCTACACCCTCGTCGCTGTCTCTGTGCTTGGTTTCTGTTGAGAGATCCATACCGCTTCTCTGATTTTTTGGACTTCGTCTTATCTTGAGCGGTCAATTATTTCAGATTTTCCCTGTCGATGTCATGGCCGTCTAGTAGATTATAACGGCACCCCAAGAACGTAGACGGAGTCTTGATAGTAACCTTTGCCCCTTGGACACAGAAAGTTGTGGCGGTGCTATGCTCATTTCTGCTGACTTTATTTCAACAAGTGTACACTCTACCGCACTGGATATGACATTCCAAGTATCAGCCTTTGGTCAGAAGAGAATTGGTTCATTCAAACATGCCAGTAGTTAGCCAGACATGTGGCTCAACTGACTGAGACAAAAGGGAAAAAATGCGTCATAATTTTCCCAAAAGCTTCTGGAAGTGAAGAACTGTTTAACATATTGCTCAGGCATTGCAATCCCACTATTATTGACCTTATGTTTAAGGCATGCTACTGACTGAACTCAAACCCAGAATTGAGAGCCCTCTTCAAATAAATCCCATAATAAAATGATGCAGACGTGCACTCTCATTGCACGGCAAGTCGATTTATAATGGATCTCAATTTTGCACTGGTTCATTAATTTTAATGCGTGGGACAACCAACTCTTTTAAAAGCGAATGAAAAAATACGAGAATGAATTCAGGAATAATCCAGAAAGAGCCAGAAAAACAGAAGCAGAGCAGAAAACTGACTAAAAACAGAAATTAAAACAAGCAGAACAGAAACTGAATGTTATATGCGTGGTTTGACTGCGGGCGATCACATTAATTAAAGACCGATTCCAGGATGCGCCCTCTTGGGTTGTTTCCATAACGGTCGTCCAGCGTCACTTCTTTTCCTTTCGCACTCTGGATGAGAGGATCGAGGAGTTTCGCTTCGTTAACCTGTTGACATACTGGTGAACAACCGCGAAGAAACGTTCGACACTCAAAGTATGAACGCCTTTAGGTCCTCGAAAGAATATCGCTTTTGCTCCGAAGGGTATGTAACTAACGTACACGTGTGGACTCGCCTCTGGATGGGGCAGCCTGACAGAAGCATCAGTGTTACATAGCCTATGTGCGAGGTTAAGTGCACCACTCCCTGTCCTGTGATCCATCGCCCGTTGTGCTTTTTTGCCTTAAACAGCGTAAATGGAGACGTTTGCTCCGCGTAGTGTAACTGCCTTGCTGTTTAAGTAAATCGGGCACTGCTACAGCACTGGTTCGCAGACGCAACAAATTGTTTACTTTCTCTCCTACCTCTCTCTCCGTCTGTCTGTCCGTCCGTCTACATGTCTGTCTGTCTCTCTCACTCTCTCTGTCTCTGTCTGTCTGTCTGTTTGTCGGTCTGTCTGTTTGTCTGTCTGTCTCTCTCTCTCTCTGTCTCTCTCTCTCTCTCTGTCTCTTTCTCTGTCTGTCTCTCTCTCTCTCTCTCTCTCAGTCTCTCTATCCACCCATCCATCTGTCCAATCCCCAAGTCTCTTCTCTTCCTACATCCTCCGTTCTGCAAAGGCTGTCAAAATAGAATTACACAGTCTAACTAAATAGTTTTTTTTGTTCTTTTGGCAGCTTGGGTGAAGCCTGAAACCATATCACAGCCCTCCTGTTTTACCTTGAGGCAGCCAAGAAGCTATTTCTGTTTACCTAAATGGTATAGGTAGGTAAACCTTTCCCTACTATTACTATTCCCAATTGGAGTACAAGAAAAGTTCGAAGGGAGTGTAGTCGGGTGGCACTGCGCTCAAGCTACATTCTCTACCTTCGCCGCACCATCAGAGAGTGGTCCAGTGGTGACATAATGTCACTGTAATGCATATTGTCAGTTGCTGACGAGTGTCAGTGGTCTGAATTGCTTAAGACCTTAGTTTCCGGAATTCCCTGGATTGGTGACACTGCTCATTATAGGTACTGACAAATCCTTTTTCCCTTCAAATTCATAACTTGGAGCAGGCTAATATATCCCATGAGCAATAAGGTGTAAGGCATAAGATAGACAGATAAGAATGATAGACGATGAACGAATCAAGAAGCAGTAGAGCTTGAGCAATTAAGCACTACTACTATGTGGACACTACAATTTCTATTAGATAAAACAATGTTTTCTTAGCGACTCTGAATACGAAATTGCAGCTTGTCATGTCAGCTACCGAGACCACACCATGCGAGACTTTACGAGACCAACAACGGCCAAATCAAAGGTTTACCACAGCAAATCCTGTCCGACAACATGTTTATGCCAGCAACCGTCCGTTATCTACTCTGCGACATGCTTGATCTCCTACAACGCCTACATTGGAATGACTATTCGCCGCTTACGCGAACGGGAAAGAGAACACCTCGCATCAGCGAAACGACAGACCAGATTCGTCATAATTCTTCAACTACACCACGACACAAATTATTCTAACGACGTTTCGACCAAGCTTGCCCCGATCTTCTTCAGGTCATATGATGCAATAGCGGATCCGCAGCAGACTTATATCCACAATATAGGAAGCTAAATCAGAGGCAATTGTGTGTGCAATTGGTGTAATCTAACTTGAATACCTAAGAAAAGGTGTGAGATTTAGAAGTGTAGGCGTGAAAAATAAGACAAAAAGTGTGGTATAGGCATGCAGATGGGAGAACAAACCTATGAGATCTTGCTTTCATTGGTAGTCTGAAACCTGTCTGTATTACATCACGTTGAAACAAATCGGATTTATGTCTATGCCTTCATCCTTATTCATTGTCTCGCCTACGTCTCGAATCCAAAGCGCCTCCTCCACTTGACGGCTTTTTACTCTCCTCTCCCAATCCACAACCTCCGTGTTATCCCAGTCGATCTGGTGGCCTTCGAAGACCGAGTACTCTGCAATCGCTGACAAATCGATACGTCCAAGTCTGTCATGTGCCTTTTGCTCCGATATCCGAATGCGTACTGCGCGACCCGTCACGAGTCACTAACGTACATTTGTCGACAGTCGGCCCATTTTACCTTGTAAACTGCACAACATCTGTCCCCTGGGTCGACGAACCAGATTATCATGTCGCCATTTGGCGATCACTACACTGAAGAACATCCGCACTACTCTCCGAAGATCATGTTCGAAATACTAAGTCACCAGCGAGACGTCCTCCGACTGCACATCAAGGATGCCATGGTGATCAAGAGTAAAAATGCTGCTTTGAAACGTCGCGCAGAGGACCTTAGTACAGGATTTCTGCCTAATATTGTAATACTGATAAAAACTTACGTGATGAAAATACACTTTATTGGAAAAAAAACAAACTAGAAGAGAGTTTGTCCCAACACCCCCTCGGATATAACTAGCTAGTGATAGCGGAAAATCAGGTAGCTGTTATACAAGGTACGGGTACAGGGCATGACAGCACCACTTTTGTAAATCTCTCTATACACATTTCTCTATTGTAATTTGGTGTGAGGTATGAACGCGTTTACCATGTAAACGCATTCACACCTCCCCCTCAAGCCTACACACCAACACCCGTACATACAATAGTGTGCATAGTATGCACGATACACGATGACTTTCTTCCTCTGGTTAATTCCTCTTCTCTTTTTTTCTCCTTTAACGACAAGACCCATTTGGGGGAGGGGGGCGTCGTCCTTTCTTCTTTTTGTACTCCCTGTAGGCTCTCCTTTCTACTGCACTTTTGTCTTTTCTCCTGTTTTTCCAGTTTGTAGAGCAGGCCTGACGACTAGCAGGTGGCCGATGATGCCCGCACGTAGAATGATTTCTCTCTTTTTGATTTTTCGGTACGCCACTGCACCTATACTGAATACCTTGTAGAACATCTACTTGCTTTTTCGTTTCTCTGTAGCTTGTTCTATTCGATATGGGCGTATGGAACAACTCTCTATTTTTCTAATAAAGAGTATTGTCATCATAATATGTACTCTAGAACTAACCCACTACCCTTCAGCTCCAGTCGCTCTGCCTAAGAAATTTAGATCGTGTCAGACCCTAAACGTTCTCCAAATAAAACATCCTTTGCTCACATTAGCGTGTTTAAGAAAACATTATCTGAAAAACAAACAAACAAACAAACAAAACAAAGGTCAATGGCGGCGAAGGAAGAGCTTCTGAAATTCCTAAGGAGTCGAGCTTGTTCGGAGGATGAGCCGCATAAAGAAGCCTTAATATCATATTAACCTGTGCTAGAAAGCATCATCTTGGTGTAAACGCCTTGACCAAGCTTGGCAAAGACCTCTTGATCAAAGTGGACGATTGTGCCACACAACTTGCTTCCGTGGAATCACTCGTAAGAGTGATGGTGGAGTACATGAGAAAAAACCGTCCTGCTGGGTCAGCCAAACTCGAGGTAGAGGACAGTATAGTCACGCCAGGAGGGACAAGTTTTGGCAATGACAGCGAAATCCCTGGCAAGCCCGAGGACAAGCTACAATCGACATGCGAGAACGTCGAAGAATACCAAGGCGAGCAACCTGGAGCACATGTATTAGTAAAGATCTCCGTTCTGGAAATGTTGATGAAAAAAATTGAGCAACTCACAACAATGGTTACAAAGCAAAGAGAGGAAATTCTTGATATGGAGTCTCGGCAAAAGCGAGAAATGAAACTCCGCGATGACTGATTAATGGAAACCTTGGAAGACCTGTGTTCCAATATTAGCAGCATAATACACACTCAAAGCGAGGCAGAACGAAAACTTTCGAAGCAGCAAAGCAAATCTGTGAAACCCCCAACCGTAACGGTGAAATCCCAAGAATGTGATGGAAAATTTGGAAAAAAACTAGTACTGACGAATAATCCAAAGAAACATGACCCATTGGAAGCAAGGAAGGGGCAAATGCTCAAAAAAGCGCTAGATATCTACCATATTGCTTCTTAACGAAGACTAGTAAGCTGCACTAACCCTATCGCAGCCGAGGGGGGGGGGGGGGCTTTCGGGTCTATACAAATATAAATTTTAAGTAAGTTTCAGAACCCCTTGTTCAATTTTCGCCTTGAGCCCGGACTTTTCCTTTCTATATATAATAAAGCATTTAAAAGCAATAACATTATTAGCACCAGCTTTCAAATTGTTGCACTCAATCCAATACCTTGCCTTTCCTTATGTGTTAGCCACCTGCAATATGCCTCGAATTATTTCATTTTCTAATTTTTAGCTTACAATCTTTTCCATCCACTAAAACTATTATTGACGGTTTAGTTGAATAACGGGAAGCTTTTGACCAAGACATCGTTCCACTGATAAATGTTTTAGCAAAGTTTCCAATGGGGAAGGGGGAGGGGGGACTAAAAGGCTCCCCTGGCTTTCGGAAAGCCGAACAGCCTGACTGCGATAGGGTTAAGCGAAAGAAAAAAACCTTCCAGAGTGAAACTGCTGCATAAGGCTTTGGGATAACTACAAGGCACACGTCCTGTAGCTCGACAAGTATCCTGGGTGCTTTTTCTTCTCTCTCTTTCTCTCTCTCTCTCTCTCTCTCTCTCTCTCTCTCTCTCTCTCTCTCTCTCTCTGTATGTGTATGTGTGTGTAAATAAAGTGAATAAAATAAAGTAAGACCGATTTACTACTTTTAGTATTGCGGTGTAGAGGTGTTGGTGGTCGTCGTGTGTCATTTTGTATTCATGGTATTTCAATGCAATACGTGCTTTGCCCCGCACCCAGCTGGAAACTTACAGCGCCCCAGACCCCCCAGCTGGCGTGGACAGTTGGACCTAAAACCTGGCCACAACCTTGATAAGCATGACAGACGACGAATGATTCAAAAAGAAGTGAGCTTCAGGATTTAACTTTGGGTTTTATTTTCAGGTCTATCGTATGTGGTCACGTACAATTTCCGCTTAACGTAGAATCTACAAAGGATACGTATATACAAGACCGGTTTATGCAGTAAGAATGTACGCGTTGAACACTACAAGCGTACACATTATGACTTGCTCGCTTCTCGACACAAACTTAGAACTGTTGCAGAGAGCATCTGTTTGGCTGCGTCTTAGTCCCGTCTCACGGCCTATTACCCTGCCTCTGCCAGTCTCTCCCTCTGGATCTGCGAGAGCCATGGCAGGCCTCACCATCGGTATTACCACACCTCTTTTCATTTGTTTAGTCATGGTTACGGAGTCGTTTGCAGGCGTCCTGCGGCAGGACGGTAAGTGATACACGAAGTTGCTGTTGATAGAGGAGACATTGGGCTTTGAGCCTGTAATATATCTGCTCATCTCAGAACAAAGGAACGGTTAGACTTTTTTTATAATCACACGCTTAGCGGGCAGTCTGTTGGAGGATGTTCTCTTGATACCAATGATGGTCGTGTTCACTGTTGTGAGTGTAGTTAACCGCAATTACTAGCATCACGTTCGGCAAAAATCCTGTTAAGACATTTTGTTTCATTCAATAGTCCTTACGGTTGCTCGTCTGTCCCCTAATCATTTCATCTCATAAGGCATCATTTTCTTGTCTATTGGTCCTTCTTCAACATAATCAGTGCTGGCGAATTCGAAGTTGACTGTTACTTTTTTGACCGTATCTATGAAAGCAAACCCTAGAAGTTTACTCTCAACCAGCCGAAAGAGTTTATCTACGACGTTTCGAAGCTGAAACTAGGACCTATATTATGTAAATGACAGCAGGAATGATGGTAGCAGGGTTTAAATGAGCGCTAGAGATGCTTGGAGGTGCTAGTAGGTGCCCATGCGTGTGATAACGGGTGTAAATGTACTCACCGGGTTTAAGCCCAGTCCGACTCTGGGAAAATTAAAATGGCTCACGCCCGGCTAGGCCGCACTGTGTTAGTGTATGCTGCATGCATGTAGGCTACATGTCTGACTTTGGCCGCGGCCCGGCGTCCCCGAGTCTACATGTACGCGCGCAGACCTCTACAAGTAGGCCTACGTGTCTACATGTAGAGATCTGCGTGTTGTCGACAACATGTATGTACGTGTATATGTACATGTAGCTACATGGACGTGTTGTAGTGTTGGTAGACACGAATGGCCAATCGTCGAGGAAGACGAACCTTCGGCCCTTTCGAAGGAGCGGAAGTTAAATAGCAACGTACCTTTTTTATTGCGTGAACAGGTTCCTCTTATGGTCCTTCGCAGTGTCCTTACTGGTCTTGATGATATTCCTAGTAGACGTGCTTCAAAACGACCCAAGACCTCCCGAATTTGTGTGCCAGGAACGGGGTTTACTGGCTTATCGACAGATTCATCGCAAATCCAGTAGAGGTAAGAAATTACCTTACGAGAGATGAAAAAAAAACTGGGTTCGACGGATGTGCGATGGGCGGAATCGTTCCTTTGAAGCGCTTGAAGTTGCCGTTTTTTCCGTTTTTAATCTCCCTCCTTGTGGTGGGCTTTTGTTCCAAAGACCGTAAAATTTGTTAAAAGCCTTCTTTTATTACCTACTTTCGGATGTATGAAAAGATAGTCATCAGAAACTTTTCAAAACCTATCTATTTCATGGTACCCCTTATGTATGTGGGACATGGCTTAAACAAGGTGAGCTTGTCGCAAACAAAAATAAATCGGATTTATATAATAAGTAGAGCGAGGGGTTAGGAGTGGGGGTATTGTCCAGGAGAGTTCGGAGCGGGAGGCCCTTGTTGAAAGATTATGTTGGAACAGAGGGTCGCGATTTGGAAGAAGTCGGCGCAGAGACGCTTGCGGCGAATAGAAGATTTAGGTGGGAGGTTGGAAGATGAGTAATTTTATTAAAATTTGAGTTGGAGACGAAACCACGTGAACCGATTTCTAACGTTACAAGCGTGAAAGAATACAGTTGCACAAGGAATACCGTCTTGTGACAAAAAAATTGAGACAAAAGCTTTTTTGGAAAAAAAAATAAGAATGTGCTTGGCAGTCGAAATCTGGCATTGTATGTATGTGCTCTGAACAGTCTTGAGACAGAATATCTAGTGCAGAACAGACAAGGGTCCATGATCGGCAGCATGTCGCAGCTTGCTTTTCACCCCCTGTAGTGCTCGTTGTACAGGGTCCCAGTCCATCTCAGAGAGACATTTCTTTATCCTTCTCTTCAACTGGGCAACATT
>JAOWAW010130682.1:0-11571 GCA_028565695.1 Nicola tetela
GAGGGAGAGAGGGAGGGAGAGAGGGAGGGAGAGAGGGAGGGAGAGAGAGAGAGAGAGAGAGAGAGAGAGAGAATTCGAATCTGAGCCTCGAAGACGGACAGAGAGCCCACACTCAATTGTCCTGCGAATGGGTCGCAAGCATGTGAAATCCAAGAGTATCTATGGCTTCCGTATGTGTGCTGTGGGCTATTTCAGCGAGTCAAAGACAATTCGACACTTCTGTGCATTTCGGTGCCTGCTTGAAGTAAAGAGGCCTCCTTCTAGACCTACCTTTTCAATTCGTTTGGTCCAGGGCTTTTGCCCACGCTCAAACCCGTCCTCAGCCGCCTTTGTCCGCTTGAAAGACAGCATCGACTTTTGGTAATTGTCTCTTCTCCATGTAGCTATATTTGGGCAGATCTCACGGTAGATTTTGTCCCTACAGTCCGAGTGCAACTCAGCTATCCTATCGGCTTCGCCAAGCATAGACAGCATCGCTTTCTCCGCAGAGCCATATTCAGGCCCCTTCTCAACAACTTCCTCCCACTTCTTCTTCCATGCTCGAAGGCCCTTGGCAAATCGCAAGTGCAACTCAGCACGCTCTGTCAACATTCGGTGAAGCTCCTCGGTGAGACGAGCACCATTGTCAATTCGCTCAAGGACACGCTTGTAGTTGCCGATATCCCAAAAGCTATTCGTGGTTGGACCCACATCTTGATCATCTAGTCCGTCTTCTAACGAAAGTTCAGACATTCCACTCACAAGTTCTACTAAGTCCTAGTAGGAGACACTCGAAAAGGGGACACTGCAAAGGCTTCTTTGGAAAACCGCAAATCCACTTTGCAGTCCAGCGCGGACTAAGCTTCTTCCAGAACAAAATTACCGCGAAGCTCTAAAAATTTAACAGGGAAAAATACTAGAATAGTATGTAGATCAAAGTCCTAAGTTCCTAGCAAACTGACCTCCACCTGTGCAAACAGAATTACTGGCTTACAAACCCCTAACAGAGAGACAGATAAGTGTCTGCTCCGTAATAAGGCTCTTTGCCACGAACTCTAATGCACCAGTACAGCGGACCGCAATCCGGAAATGTTGGGGTAGGATTGATCCGGTCGCATCAGGCAACAGCTGTCTAGCTGCCAGCTACTTTAGTAGATATAGTAAAGTCCACTCGGCTCAGCTGGCTGTCGACTGCAGGTCGAGCTAAGCGCTCGGAGCTATAGGCACGTTGGACTGGTTGCAGTGGAGTTCGGTTACTATTTTCACCCGAATCATAATCATGATAATAGTACAACTTCGGACACCCGGATAATTGTAGTACTGTATTTCCTGGAATGAAAGACCGTGTTCGAATAATAGAGACCGGGCCGAGAGGGATTTGAAAAAAATAAAAGACCATGCTCCAATCGTACATCGCGTCTGGTCTACTATTTGCCGCACTGCGGAATTCTGCTGGTATCAGATGTTGCCAGTGACACTAGTAATACCATTCATAATATGTTTTCTGTCCATGGCCCAGCCCATCTCCATATATATCAAGAAAGTTGTTTGATGCGTACAGATTCATCATGATAACAATCGTTTTTCATTCTGTTCAACTTATATTGCTTTGACTCTTTTCATACATTTTTTGTTACTCAGTATTGCTTTACGTGAAGGTCTTCAAACAGTCATGGCTGTGATGTGAAGGCTGTGAAAAAAATACTTAAATGACGGCGTTCAAATAGAAGACCAGGGCTCTGAGGGTTTGAAAAAATAGTAGACCGGCTTTTATTTGCGCAATACGGTACGTACTTTTGGGCAATAACCGAACGGCGGGTCCGGGGGTAGTATCGCAGATCGGGTCTTTTACTCCTCTGACTTTTACCTCATGCGATGGAGTTGGCCTGGAAGTCAAAATGGTTATCAAGAAACTTGCCAGCGAGCTTGCTGAATAACGAGGTGGGATTTACAGTCGTGTTGTGAACTGGATGCGCTGCTACCTGTCTCCCTGGCCAGATCAGCCATTCGTTGTGTGCAGGGGTCGCCTTCCATTCATCGCACTCAGCATGGACTGGCTCCAGTCAGTGACTTATAGTTTATGCTGAGGTCCGGCTGGCTTCAGCTTGCTGGTTTTTCTTTGATGTTTATATTATGTATGATTCTGATTTTTGGTGGTCATGGGTAAAATTCCGTGATATTTCATCCCTTAAATAGGGAATAATATGCATAATATTGCCTCCTTTTTTTGAGAAATCAGAAAAAAAAATAAAGCCTACGAGTAGAGTTCAACAGTACTCAGTCACACTTTGTCAACTTGACGAGAGCCGGTGACAAGTGACTCTAGAGCACTTGCAACCTGCGTCGCACAGTGAGACGGCCTTTCACCGGGGCTAATCTGCTGGGATAAGCTCCTTATTACCCTCGGCCTCGGATATACTGGCCGAATATTTCCCTCGCCAAATCGACCTAGGCTGCGCCCCCGGTCAATATGCAGGCTCGGGCAAATAGGCCGGTATTTCCTCCGTCTCAATGTAATAATGTATACAAATTGTAGTCGGCCGAAGCAATAGTAAGTCATTTTATTGGAATCAGTCAATTTATTGGGATCCCAGGACATGTACTACCTTTCTCAAGACGCCAGGACAAGGGCCTCGATCCCTAGACTGTCTCAGGGATCGCGCAATTGTTGGCATGCATGCTTTGGGCGATGATCATGAGTCGTTTGTTGCACGACAGGCTTCATCGACAGCGAATAAATTGGTCCCAATGATCCCAACAAACAAGACAAGGCTCATTACACGTAAGATTGGAAGAGGAAGGAAAAGCTCCTTCTCAAAGACTGGTAAGTCATGGTGCGGCTTACGAAACAAACACAGTTCAAGTTGATATATGAGCCATGCGTATTCATAAATGGAATGTTGTACAGTGCAGGTCTCTACAGACAGGTGGAAGTGTAGTGGGCACGGCATTATATCTACAATCGTAATGTAGACGCATGCACCGGTAAAATTTGATGTCCTAGTATGGGCTTTGGTTTCGTAAGACCTACCACAGTACGTACACATACTGTATTAGTGAATGTAGCCAACAGTACATGTAGATCTACGGGTGCTGACGTAGCTGGAGCCGATGGCGATCGAGAATAGTGTCTTGGCAGATTCTTTGGCCAACATAACGGTATGGAGTGCGTCCTTGCAAAACTACCCTTCGAAATACGGGCATTTTCTCAACACGGTTTGCTAGGTGAGCTAACTCGTATGCAGAAAACGAATTCGTCCAACTTTCGCACATGTTTCTAGCCACTTTTTCTTTCGCAAACACGGTAGGCAAGCGATTTACTCCATGATTAAGGTCGCGCTGTATTTGCTGTGAAGGGCAATTGATGTTCATTGGCACATCCTTGCTAAGGTGAAGATGCGCCAGCTATTCAGAATGGCGCAAAACGTCAAAAGCAAATAGCTTCAGGCCAGCTGTCAGCTGTCTTTTTGGCAACCCACTACAATCACGGCATTGCGTTTGCACGTCATCCCAGCTTCGCTCAAGAACGACAAGACAAAGCTGATGAACTTTCAAAGAGAGGGAGGACCATTCCGAATTCACTCGCATAGTTAGCTAAGTGAAGTTTTTGACTTTATTGTAATGAGTCGTTTCGGCGTTCTACGCCATCATCAGCCTGAGTCTGAACCAAGATCTGGCCTATGACCTATGACCTATACACCACCCGTCATAGGTCAGGTCTTGGTTCAGACTGATGATGACGTCTCACTTTTGAGTCTTGTTAGTTTAGCTAAAAGCTGATGAAGCTGATCGTAATGTAATGATGATGCAGGCTCTGATCGATCGTTCTTCGTCATCTGCTCAACCTCGAACCCCTGCTGGTTTTGGAGGCTGCACATGTGAACGTGCAGCCAGAATCCCCACACACGCTTGTGGACATCTCATGGGGGAAAGTTGCCGGTTTGGGGTCGTCGGTGACCATCCTGATTGTTGTGTTCAAGTTCGTCGGCCAAGTGATTATGTTTATTGGCATAATCGCCGTTACTTACGCCCATACGTACCTCTGCCTGCCACATTCTCTACACCTGAGTCTACTTTACCAGCATATTTTGTATAATCCAGACTGATCCAACACCTCGCCGTTCTCAGCGAGTTCGACAACCCATTGACCGATCTCAAGATCGAATCTACACATGGTCAAAGTTATCTGTTATATGGTGTATCTGTCAGAGTTGTGTCACATCCTTAATTTTCATTCAAGGCAAGTTCCTTGACTCGAGAAATGGGGCATGTGCTATCTGTATTTGATAACCAACATTTGCACCATACAGTAGAAACATAACCTTTGACCTTCCTGTCAGGCCTGGCTTACATGTTCAGCTGGTGATCTTCTATATTCTTTCTCCTCCCGTCCTTTGACGAGAGCGAATTATGTGAAAGACAGTGCTGTCCACTGCAAGTGTATAATATATTATAGTCGTGTTACTGCACCCCAACTATTGTTGATGCCAGTAAAGAGTATGGCGTAATGCTTGGAAATGAAAAAATAAAACCCCTGCCGCAGAAATATGTATACGCCTTTAGTGAATCAAATAACATTTTAGAGTAGTCTATCCTGCTGAAGAATTAATTCAGCTAGCACTGTGTACCGTGATTCTAATAAAAAAATGTCTCCTTTGCTAGGCTATTGGTAACAGTTTCTGTGTTTGGGTGTGCGCTAAAGACAAATGTTGTGTCGCATTTGATGATGACCGGGACAGAGGTGTTCAAGAGGAAGACATTTATTTCTTAGCGCACTGCAAACAAGAGTAATAAAAAGAGATATGGATTTAAGGTTTCTCCGCTTTCTTCTTCTTTGGACGGCTTCTGATGAATATCCGCTGCCAATCGCATAAATCGCTTTTCATTATGTACACCTCAAAGGCTTTATATTAGTTCATGACGGTTCATCAAAAAGCAGGTGTTCTGCGCACCTGTTCCTATCCGTTGAAATCTACCTGCTAAGTGCACCTGTTTGTGTCTGTTGAAGCGTTAGCCTAGTGTTTTTATAAGCTAATTTTGAGGCTTTGTCTTCGTTGTTCTTCTTGAGCACCATTGTAATAAACACTGACAAAACAGACGGCTTGCAGGAGGAGGAGTGACCGTGTCATGGCATTCAGAGGCTCGGGTTTGAGGGCCTTCTTGTTCCCAAGAGAGTGAAGCTGAATACTCCACCACGTCTCAGTAGCCGAGCTCAAATGCCAAGAAAGAATGGCGAAAAGACGCGCAGAATCGCCGAAATCCGCATCGATATTCAGCGTGCTATTGGTGGAGTGAGAAACTACGAAATGTTGAACAGCACATTGCCACTATCGTTAGCTCCGATTCCTGGCTGATGACATTGTTCTCGTCTGTATTCTGTTGACGAACTCCCACAAGCCACTCGTGCAAAAGTAGTTCTACTAACTGAGTTGTATGTTTGGCAACTCCACAAAAAGTGCTCAAACTCTATCGCTGAATTCCTTGGCACTCTCCGTTCATGGTTTCCACCCCTATCTATCTACGTGGACCCAAGCATACATTGTGTGGTGTTCAGCACTTGCTGCCACGCTCCCTGTCCCTCTCCATTTCCACTTTTAATTTCGTAGTTGTTAGTGCTGAATTTGTGATGGACATACATATGCATTTTACGTCTTGATCTCTCACAGGCATGCATCTGAAGCCGTCAACATTTATTTTGGTTAGAGCTTATAGTATCACAATGCACGCACCGTCTACGCTATGCACATTCCGTGTTGATAGTAAAGACTTTGAATAAGATGCCTTGCCGGTTCTTTTTACGTTCACATGTCCTTCACTTATTCTCGTGGTGTATAATTTCCTGGTTTTTCCTTCCTTATTTTTAGTGTAAGGGTGAAATGAATGGCCAAACATATCTGTGTTCATTCATAACCAATGTTTTGGGAGTGATAACGACGGAAAGAATTCGCTGTTCCCTCAAGTTTTAGCAGTGCATACAGTAGCTTATCGACGTAGCACTTGCTTAGAGGAAAGACCCCGAACAACTTAGTCAATAGTAGAAAAGAAGGTATGTTTACTTCAGTGCGAGGACATATTGTGTTACCGTAAAGTCTTCAAGAAGCATAACTTCCATATAGTGTATGCCTCTAGGCAGCTCGCTCACGTACACACCAACATGCACGTGCGTATGTACACACAGTCACACAAATCGTATTACTAATCTTTTTTTATGTTCAAGTTTAAGAGACAAATCTAACCAGATGGCAGCAGAATAAGATTCAGTAGTATGAGCACAAAATGTCACAATTTTAGCATGAAATTTTGGCAGTTTTTGAACAAAAATTAGCCAAAGAAATGAGAATACGAGGATCACAGCTGAAACGGTCTCTGTGGCACTGAACTGAACAGAAAAAAAAAAACAGCAAAATGAGAAACTTGATGAAAGCCATGAGTCGTACGAACAACACAACGAAAAATTTAACCTTTAGAGGGGTGAGTTCTGGTGGTGAGTGCCAGCAGAGCAAAATGAACACACTCTCCCAGAAAACCTTTCAACAAGTATGCAGCAGGAGAGGCCTAGGGCTTCTGCACCATCATGATAGCAGCACCAGGATTGTCCCGATTATGGCTGTCAAAAACAACAAGATAGCCCACCTTTCTCCTGGCTGCTATAGAAGTTGGGGTTAGAATGACAATTACGGTAGATACAATACCTTGCCTGCAGGGAGGGTTGACAACAGCCTCCCACTGTTTCTCACTCAACACAAGTATCTCCTCCTCTATGCCTACACAACAGTTCGGCAAGAAGGTCAAATGCACTAACAAAAGATCACAGACCAGTATACCTTGACTTGCCATGGACTTCCTTGCCAGCCAACATCTGATGTACAAACTGGCACTGCATTACAGGGTAACTGTACTGGCACCAGTGAGGCACTGCATGTTACCAAGTAGAAAACACTACCTGTGCTGCTAGTGATGACACAAATGTACATGCAGAGCTGCCATTGCGTTCATTTATTCTAGACTAGCACTTATCAAATAGCAATTGGACCAAGCTAGCGCCAGGAGACAACTCTGCAGGAAGTCTGTTCTAGGCTTCTGAGTTTTGCACAATGTCTTCCTATCTGCATCACCATCATCCATTGAGCATTTCACATCGCACAACTCTGGAAAACACGGCATATGAAGAACTTGTTGAGCACAGGAAGAATGCAAAATATTTTGCCAGTAAGTTTGGTTGAACTCAATGTGTTCAGCGTGTGTTCTAGCCGGTGCGCACAAGACAAAGTCGCACCATTCATTGCTAATTATGGCCATTTCTCCATGCACCTGAGCAAAATAAACGTGAGTCTTTTTCAGGTTCCATTTTTGAAAGGATCACAAACATTCTCAAGCAAAAAGTTTGCACATCTCGCAGCCATCTCTTCCATTGGAATCAGTCCGAGAACAGAGGAACTGTGGCAACTGTATGGGCACTTGATTTCCAGGCATCCAAGGACATCTGGAACTGAAGAATCGCAAACAATTCCATCAGAGCTGGCTCCAAGATGTGTAGCATCCTGTAGAAGATGCAAGCCACTTTCATGGACAGTTACTTCATGACCTTAAGCAGACATGAAAGTTACGTACTCTATGCCTCACGAGCAGTCTCCTTGTTGTCCCGACCCCACAGAATACCTGGCGTCTGTGGTATATACATGTAGATCCACTATAGCCTATGATCATGTCATTGATGAGTCATTGAGGATCTATAGTGCCTTGGCGTCGAAGAACTTTCCCAAAACGAGAGCTACTTATGCAGCCATGATGCAACACCAACCACAGCCGTGAGTTTGCCTGTCCTCGCATCACATCGTTCTACACATTGAGCGATGTCGAGAGATCTGAGAGACAGAGCTGGAAAAACTCTGCTGCAATCAGGTCATCAGCAGATTTTATTGGAGATATAATTAATATGCAGCAACCTTAAATAAGGCGATTATTTTTCCTTATTCTACGCATGCCTTTTCTTATGGCTCTTTTTCTTGACAAAACTACTCCTTAATACTATTCATTTGAACTTGTTATCGTCCTGATGAAAGTAGTTGTTACTACAGGTTTTCGAGTATGGAAAGGGGCTTAACTATACAATTCATTGAGCTAACCCTTGAATTAGCCCCATGTTCCTTCATGGTGCTTTGAACTGGATGATGAACTGGATTGTGATCACTAACCACATGGTTTGTGGTGAGCCCATAAAGTGAACTTGTCGAACGATGCCAGCAGGGATCCACAGCGGATTATTCGGATTAGGGCTGGACATCATGCCTCTGTGACAAGACAGAGTGGCTACATTGTTTCCTTCGTGGACAAAGTAAGTGAACTGCTGTAAGAAGCTTTGATGTCTATGAGCAAGATTGAAACCAACTGGACTGTGGATAGTCACAAAGAATGCAGGCTAGCAGTGCAAAAATTGGAGAGCAAGCTACCTGTCTAGCAAGAACTGGAAAATTTTGGTAAGGATTGAATGTAAACGGATAGAAATGAGAAGAATTTATAACAGCTGAACACTGTATGATGGTAATGGTGTTATGACGAGGGCAGCGTGCAACCAAGGAAGCTGAGGATTTACTTAAACGTGTCCGTTTGTCAGCAACCGGACACTTTGACACTTTGAACCATACCTTTAGCACACAGGTCAAGGTTGAGAGCTCTTGCAGCATGAGTGAACCGAAACATGCAGCTGAGTCAGGTGATTGCAGGGAGGATGAATATCAGGATGCTGGGAGGTTTAACGGTGAACTATTTTTCGATGAAAGGGAGCTACAGGATTTGCTGAGCAATGACTCAAGTGGAGCACACACACGCACGAGCAGCCCAGGCCTGAAACCGTTAATCATGATCACTTTCAGTTGCTGCGTCAGCTACCTGTTTCGCAGAGTGCTATGACTCACAATAGCGCACTTTTTGCTTGGGGGCAAGTGAAGCCACTGAACTCGAAGCTTGACCAACCAAAGTTCGGGGGGGGGGGGGGGGGTGAGCAATCATCAGCCTTCTGGGACTCTTTCAGGGTGGCGATTCACAGTAATCGCACCTTAGTTGACGTAGACAAGTTTGTTTTTCAGCTTGGCTGCCGAAGCAATATTTGGATTGTCTGTGACCGCAGTAAACTACACAGAAGCGCAGGCAGAGTCAGCCATCGAACAAACACAGTACAGGAAGCCGTGCAGTTTGAGCACTACTAGAAGTGTGTTCCTTACAAGTGAATCTCCTTACCAGTGAATCTCTGCAAGGAAACAGATCTTGTGGAAATATGGCAAAGTTTGATGTGCTTACGGTGAGGCCACCACAGTTTCAGGTGTACCTCGAAATCAATCTGTCATTGCTGAAGTGGCCAACACCACGTCAGTCTATGCAATGCAGAAGACAAGCTAAAGAACAACACAACTCCAACAACAGCGGAAGGAAGTGACAGAACAGGTGACAACGCAGCAGCAGAGCACAGTCAGAACATAACTGCCAATGAATCAACACAGGCTGTGTTCAAGTCTACAGGCACTGTACTGCTGCAAATAGCCATTGCTACCATCTATGATAAGGAGAACCCTTCGAAAGCAATGAATGCGAGACTGTTGTTAGACAGTGGCAGCCAGGTCACGTACATATTGTCAGTCGGGAAGGATGCACTGAGCCCCACATATGTTGTGGAGAGGTTTATCATTGTAAAGACCTTCTGCAGCAGCGATGACGAACCTCAAGTTGTTGATACAGTGAATCTTGCCATCAAGGCACTGGATGGACGCAATGGCCAATTCTTGGCATATGTTGTAGCAATGGTGTGGGATCCATACATGCACACAAAATTGATATCAACCAGTGTGGTCATCTGTCAAGCCTGAGGCTTGTGGACATGCCAGTGAGCACATCAAGCAATGTCCTTATTGGATCAGATGTATACTGGCAAATTGTCAGAGAAACAGTTATTCGTGCAGACAGTGGGACGGTCACCATTGACACGCAACTAGGTTGGGTGTTATCTGGGCCATCACAAGCAGGAACCACTATTGCAAGACAGAGGCCAGAGTGTTACACTCTCACTATGCACATCATGAATGTGGAAGAACCTCAGGAAAGGGTAAGGTGTTTTGAGTAGGGGAATCAATGATGCAGACTACCATGGATGAAGTTTGTCAAGAAAGTGATGGACAGCATGTGTGTTGATGATGTGAACCTACAAGAGGATTCAGATGACAAGCTCTACTCATTGTATCTGAAGACAAAACTACATGAGGTTAATTAGCAGAAGGTGGGTTCAGCCTTCGTAATTTGGTAAGAAACTCTGCAAATCTGCGTTAGCGTATTCAGCAGAGCGAAATGGGTCTTGCAGCAGAGGCTGAAAACAGTAAACCATTCAGCAAGTTGTCACTTGGCATGGAAGAGAAATTGTCTGACCATAACCACAATGTGTTGGGAGTTACTTGGAATTACGTCAAGGACAACTCTGTGTACAGCTGTCTCAACATCCCTGCACAAGCTGAGCAGATGATTCTGCACTGGCCAAAGGCCATCATCAGAATAAAAATTGAATTGAATTCTGCCGAGGTGCAATGTTGCCACGATTGCAGCACGGTGGTATGACCCCATTGGATTCCTAGCACTGATTGTACGTCAATTGAAGCTTTTCTGCTGCGACATGTGCCAAACAAAACTAATGTGGGATGACGTAATGGAAGGCAAACTCCTCATCAAGTGGGAGAAACTGGTCAAGTCATTGGTCAAGTGTCCTTCAGCTGCTATGCAACAACATTTGATGAGAGGACTGCAAGAATATAGGCAGTGCAGTTTTGACCTCCATGGGTTTGCAGGTGCTTCAGTCAGTGAGTATGGTGCAGTTGTCTACCTATGCATCTCGCATTCTGGTGGAAGGGATGTTCAGTTTGTAGCAACAAAGACACAGGTTGCAACAAGCACTGCTGTATTAATCCCAAGATTAGAGTTACTTGCAGCTGTTCTGCCAAAGCTTGTGGTAATGGTAATGAAAGTGCTGAAACCTCTCCTGGATGTGTCAACTGCATTGTGCTACTCTGAGTTTTGAGCAGTATGGCATTGGATTACAGCGCAAGATTGTCAATGGGAGCAGTTCGTACAGAAACGCATAGAGGAGATTTGAATGGCAGTGCCAGGATCATCATGGAAACATTGCCCAGGAAAGTACAATCCTGCGGACATTGCCTCAAGAGGACTCACTGTACATGACCTAGCCAAGAGCGACCTGTGAAGGCATCGACCAGAATGGCTGAGACACTCTGATGGCTCAGAGTTGAACTCAGATTCAATACCTGAAGAATGCCTGGCAGAGATGACAGTGAAGGAATGGCAGGCAGTTGATGTAGCTACTCTTGTAGTGTCAGTACTAGTCTGTAAGCCTGATGTTTGCAGTCACAACATCATTTGTTGCACCAGGTACAGCAACTACAAGTTGCACAGTGTTACAGCGTATGTACAGAAGGCAGTGCAACTGTTCTGACTGTAAAGTTGCATAGAAAAGATGTCACAGGGATCAGCCATTAGAGCCTTACAAATATACAAACTACAAATACAAATGCAAAATGTAAATGTGTGTGTGTGTGT
>JAOWAW010130693.1:0-11570 GCA_028565695.1 Nicola tetela
AAGCCATTGCCTTTGATGGCTTTCTGCTTATCATAGGGCATGGAATTTGTCGTCACAATCCACTCGTTTTCTCGCCACACCTTAGCCACAAAATCTCTAAAGCCAGTCGGATAGTGGTCATCTCGAAAGGTCGGTTCTTTCCGCTCCTCTGCTGGTATCAGTTGGATAGGCTTTGGGTTCCGTAAACGAAACCCAGTTAGATAGATTTGCCCAATCGCGCTCAATTCATATAACTGTTGCCCATCGTCTTCAACTTCCGTCAATAAAACCCGTAATTTATCATCAAACCGAGCTAACTCTTCACGGGTAAACATTCCGCCTCTTTCAAAATCGGTCAAGATATCGGAGAAGCTGGCTAAAAGCTCATAATCAAGCGAAACGGGTAAAGGCGGAAAGTCAATTATCTCCCCAAATCGTTCATGTTTATAAAAAATAGGCAGATTAAGGGCTTGGCCAATCATGACGGCAATGGCAATTTGGGCTTTATATCCCCCTGTCGCATCAATGGCAACCTGTTCTATCCCGCCAAAGCGTTGAATATAGTGCCCTATCTTGCGGACAAGATTACGCAGACCGTGTACTTTAAAGTCTTTTGGTCGCTCATCTTGCAAATCATCAATTTTAGCATATTCAACGTTTTTTAGACTTAAATCTTTCCGTTGGTCAAAGTAATTTTGCAAGACGCGGCCCGTCTGATCTCCCGCAGGAGTATCAGAGACAAGCAACACAAGATTCTCTAAATTCAGCCAACGTTTTTTACTAATTTCTTCAACTGTGTTAATTTCTGCCCCGCAAACACGCTGGGTAGGCTTTAGTTTAAGCAATTCTTGCCCCAAGGCTTGCCAATTTTCAGCTTCATACGCTGCTTTCAAGGCTTGCCAATTTTCAGGCGCAGATGGGGCGTTTTCAGATAATCGCTTTAAGTTGCTTTCGAATAGGCTGGTGCCGACGGTGCAAATTAGGGTGTTTCGCATGGGTTTTATCCTCAATCATCAACAAAGTAATATAATTAATCAAAAGAAATTACAGGAATAGGCAGTAGCGTAAACTTATCTAAATTGTCTTGATAACGCTCTAAAAATAATCGAGAGACCACATCCTTTGTCGAAAGGCGATTTAGAGCATTGTAATTGGTTTCCTCTAAGAGCGTTTGTTCAAATGTGGGGTCAGTGATGAGGGTGTGATAGACCCAAGCAATATTTGCTTTCTGTGCCGCAAATAGGGTCAAGACACTCATTCCTTTCCGTCCACCTGATAAAGATAAGACCACCTCTTGCTCTGGATAATCAGTACGCAAAGTATCAATTGTTTTCTGAAGGAATTCTAAATAGATTTCACATCTTTCTGTACTATCAACATCATCTATATCTTCTATTGGAAAATCAAGCAAGGTCATTCGGCGTTTCTTGAAGGCTTTTCTGATTTTCTCTACACCATTGGAAATAGTGCCAGTTTGTTGTGGATAAACCACCACGACTTGAGCAATATTACGACTTTCCCATGCCTCACTTTCCTTTTGTAAGAGCGTATAAGTTTGCGTTGCAACCATGGGAGAATCCCCAAGTGGGACAAGAAGAATCGTATCACCCCCTCGAAATTGATTAAGTGACATGACGGGGGGATGGTCTTTTTTGTAAAGCGAACCAGTGTTCAGTAGACGTTCATAGGTTGAGCCATGTGAAGTCAATCGAGCAACGATTAATTTATTACCCTCTTGATAATAAAATGGTCGTCCTGTATCTGAATTAGACCCTCGACCACCTTTTTTCAAACATCGGCAATCTGTTTCAAATCCCCCCTCAAATTGAGCATGCTGGTGCATTTTAAGCCATTGTGGTTTGGCCATATCACGTAAATAATTATCAAAGGTAGCTGGGGCTGTGTCATAATCAGTCATGGCTGCTTGTGATAAATATATTGACAGCGGCGGGCTGTCTGAATTGGACTCTAAGAGGGTTTCATAAAAAGCATTTTCCTGAGATGTGGCAATTTTTTGTCGCCAGACAGTCGCTTGAGGCGAAGGTTGGTAGGGGATGCGGACTAGCTCCAGATGTTGAAGGTCAGGATGCATGGCCTGTTCTCGCCTTTTATCTGCCATGTCGTAAAGTTGTGTAGTAGTATATAGCGTATCTTCTTTATCAATCAAATGATAAAGGGCCTTGATTGAAGGAAATAACTGACACAAGATAGCCATCAAAGCTGAGGTATTCTTACGCCCCCCCGCAAGAGAGACATAAATCTCATAACCTTGTTGTTCATAATCTTCTAAAACACCATAGAAAATCTGCAAAAAGCAATAACAATCTTGTTGTGTCACTGGGTCAGTAAAATTAAGGGGAACGTGCATAACAGTCATTTGATAGGCTGTGGATAGAGTATACTCAATCAACTCTGAACCATCCCGAATTTTTTGGTCCTCTGTATGAAGAATGGCGACCTCATCCAAATGGATATTTTCTTGTTCCGCTAAAATCTGAACCATGCCTGTAATAACAGCAGGATGGTCGCCCAAGGAAGCGATGAGTATTTTTTTTGGCAGTTTTCTCTCCTAATAAAAACAGCTATTGTCTTGGTGCGTTCCAACTGTCCTCGATAGACGCTTTAGGATGTTGCTTGAACCATTTCCTAGTAGGATAACCAAACCCTGTTGGTGGTTTCAGGGCAGGCCATCGCCAAATTTCTCTCAATTTATCAAGAGTCGGATTATGATATTCTCGGAAAAATTTTGTTTGAGTAGCCAAGTAATCCTCTAAAGCCTCATTTTGATAGCATTGCACTGGCTGGTCAGACTTGGTATAGCGTGTTTTGTAATCTATCAATTTAATTTCCGTCAAGTCGATCTTAATACTGCCCAAGCCCGCTGGTTTACCATAGCCAATTTTATGGCGCATATTTTCTTCCAAGGTTAAGGCATAGAGTAATAAAGGCCATTCATCCTGTTCATTTAAATTTTGAAAGCTCAAATTGAATGGAAAGGTAGAACCAGGGCCAAGCGGTTGCACCTGTTGTCGATAGGCATCTGGCTTCGTTTTGAGATAGTAGGGCAGCCGTTGATGATAATAAAACTTACGCCCAGCAATCTGACCACCATCTAAATACCAAACTGCGTGGTAACTGCGTGGTTTAAAGAGTGGGGGCAGATAGACGACCTCATGCTTTTCGACCTGCGTCGCCACGGCATCGTTCAGGCTGACATTCCCCTTATATTGAAAGGCATCGCCAGTTTCTGAGCGATTATTGTCCACCAAAGTGCCAAATAGACGACAGGCGACACATAATTTCTCAGGATGGTTACATAATTTAAAGGCATTGGGCAGTTGCCGCTGATAATTGACACTATTCGGCCAAGATTTTTCCTGATACTCTCCGTCAAAGAGACTAAAACAGCCATTGCCGACTGTCTCCACTAAGGACCGCAAGAGTCCTTTCAAAGAGGTATTGGGAATAATATGATTTCCAGCTCGATTTCGCATGAAGGACAATGGCTCACGATCTTGTTTAGCATTCCGAATAAATAGAGGCGTTTCAGCCTTGATTGTGCCTTGAATTTGTCCCGCAATGCCGCCGAATTTGTGATGGGGGTGACTGGCTCGTCGTAAGGGTTTGGTATTCCAATCAACGGGTACAAAGTTGTAAGGATTCATGCAGCTTCTACTCCTTGATAGCGGTGATAGAGTGGCTCTTTGGTTAGGGGATGCAGATACTCTATCAGATTTAGTTTGACCCGCCGTTTGTGGGAGGCAATTGGATAGTTTAAGAGGCGGGCGATTTGTAATTCTAAATAAAGGTGGACTGTTCGCGCTTGGCCGATTGCTTCTAAATCATCCATCCTTAATTTTTGTCCCCATAAGTAATAGCTGCGTGATTCTTGAATAGCTTCAGCGAGATTGAGACTTTCATCTCGGTTCAGATTTCGGGTTAAAGGGGCCTCAACTCCCACATACATGAGATGAAAGTCGGCCTCGATTTTTTCCCAGCGCAATTCTGCTCTTGGGTTAAAAATACGGCCTCGTTCCCATTGATCAAAAGGCTCTGTCGGCTCAAAGTATTCAAAGCGAAGCCCTTCTTTTTGCATCGCAGGCCCCAACCAAGTGAGGGGCAAGCGTTCTAAAATCATCAGCGTCTCATCAGTTTTTGGAAATTTGGCGGCAATGGCGGCCACTTCAGTTAATTTGGCCCAGTAAATAACATCTGTCATGCGCTTAATCCTTGTAAATATTTAATGAAATGGTCACTGGCTTGCTGAGATAAATTCGTTAAGGCTTTCTCAGAAAAAACACGTTTTTGGCGGATACCATTTGCCTCTAGCTTGGGCATCTGGTCAACAGATAATATATCCTCAGACGATGTGCCGTAGTCACCAGAGCCTGCGCTATTAACCAGAAATTTGCCTAAGCCCCAAATTTCAATCTGCCAAGCTTGGTTTAAGGCCCCAATATGATTAAGGGTCACTTCCTTGACTTGACCCTCAACACTTCCAAAGCCACGCGACGTGCCACTACCCAAACGTATCAAGCCATCCGCTAAATCTTGAATTAACACAAAGAGCATGCCTAATTGCCATATTTCAAAATTACGCACATAAACCTCGCTGGAGAAAGCGACCCCTGCCGAGACTGTTTCCAAATCAAATTTGGCTCCATTGGCCGCCCCACCCGTGAAGCGGTCAATCCCTACCCCATCACGAAGTTCTGTGGGACGAGGATTCTGGTCATCGTCTAAATAGGCATCGCCGATACTAATACGCCCTGTGTATGCGGTTGAGCCAAATAAGCGGCAGATAGGACAAGACTGATGATAGGCTAAGTCTGTTGGCAATTTTTTATTTTTATAATCCTTTTCCTTCACATTTAATAATTTTTGTCCACAAAATAAATCTTGTCCACCAGCGATATTAAAGGGATTACAAATGATGGGTTCATTGATGGTCCGCCCTATTTTTTCCAGATGACTGCGAAAGACCCCTTTCAATGAACTACCAGGAAAGTAAACCTGTCGTTCACCATTTCGATTGGTCAAGATGGGGGTCATATCTGGGCCGCTTAAGGTCGCCTGCCCTGACCGAATGAGGACAGGGCCAGTCGTGGTCAGGGTCAAGGTAAATAGGGCTTCATTGACGAGACGTTTAAGCATGAGATTTTACTCCTTCTATCAACGTTGTTATTTTTTCTTGGATGAAGGCATCTGGGTCAGGTTCTGGGCACATCTTATCGCTCATCGTCTTCCCTGTCAGATATTTGAGCAAGCTCTTTGGGTCTGAAAGATCGACAGCATAAATGGTCAAATCATCTAATTGACAGCGGCCTAAACCGCGGGACCGCTTGCCGCCTAAATAGCCAAGCCCACTTCTAAACTCATTCAGGCCCACACAAGTCAAACCCAAGTCAATATATGTTGGGTCTTCAAGCCAAATATCCAGCTTAAACTGCAATGAGGGAGCCACAACTTCATAATCATATAATAAATTATCCACCGCTTGCTCACTATCTCGGTCTATCGCCACGCCACTGCGAACTTGAATCAGACCCTCAGCACTCTGCGCTGGATATAAGTCAGCAAAAATAATCTGTGAAGCCATGTAGGGTGAGCCAAAGAGTTTACAGGTATGGCATAACTGTGCCTCAAGTTTTTGCAGCAAAGTTTTTTCCGACCAATTCGCATCACGGCGGGCATCATCGAACTTTTTTTGCGCTTGTCCTTGTGGGCCAATGCAATGCCAAGCTTTGTCATCGGCTCCTGTAAACGTGGTCTCACCATCTAAGCCATAGCTATGCAGCCTCTCAATCAGCGGCGTTAATTTTTCCACGGTGCTGCGAAAAGCTCCCTTAAAGCCTGACCCAGGGATGAAGGGCTGTCCATCTGGGGTGCGGACCACAGGCGAGTCGCTGGCTGACAAGGCTGTCTCGCCGCCGATGTGTAAGCCTGTCAGCAAGGTTAAGGTGCCGCTAAAAAGATAGCGTTGTCGAAATTCGCGGTTCATGTTATTTTCTCCCGATATAAATTTTCTGCGGCCAAATGTTGTAAAAATTCACGAGCAAGCAAAATCGCATGCGTCTCAATGTGGTCTCGACGCTGTGCTTTCGTTGCGCCTTCTGCGGGTGGAAACATCTCTTCCGCTTGTTTTTTCAGTTTATTGAGTTCATCGCTCAATTTTTGATAAAAAACCTTATAATGGTCCTTTTGGCCAGTCCATTCGCGCCCTTTCTGATGGTTCACAAATTTTTCCAAGGTCTTCCACTCTTGAGCATAGTTCACCAGGACTATACATCTGTTTCTGCCCGTCCACTGTTTGATACGTCTGGATGAACTGCGCCGCTTGGTCATAAAGCCTTTCATCGCTGAGTTGATTAATTTTGGTGATCGTTTCAGGCTTCATCGGACGCACCACCTCCCCTTAGCATACCTTGGTACTCATACTGGGCCGCAAACTGACGAATAAAATCACGGATTAGAGACAGGTGTATCCATTGCTCATCATTAGAGTCAATCTTGGACTTTATATCTTCTATTTGACAAATGTCGTGTCGCGCTTGGCGTAAGTTTTGGTGAATAAAATCAATCAGTTGTGGCCCTAGCCGTTCTCTTTGCCAAAATTCTTTGCGAGCTGTTTGGGTTTTGAGATAGTTTAAGATATCGCTGACCTTCATAGCTGTATTGGCTATATTTTCTAGGCCCGTAATTTGCGCCCGTGAGACTTGATTACAAGCGGCTAATCGGCCTAAATTTTCTGCTTTAGCAAACTGTTTATCCGCAGCAATCGCTAATTCTCGGATTAGTTTCAATCGAACTGCCGTTTTATTGGTTTGTGCGTCACTCATACGTAATCTACCTCATAATGAAATTGACTAGCAATAATGATTTGTCCAAAACCTTCCCGCCGACGCAGGCCCAGCCCTTCCGCCTCCATCTTGGCCAAGGTTTTGAGCCTGGCCTCATCTAAAGAGCTTGGAAAGCCAAATAAAAACACAGACCCCATCCCAATCGCCACATCATCTGGTTTTGGTACGCCCAACATCATATTCCAGCCTTGCACCCGCCGCGTGGTGATATTGCTGTGAATGAGTTCAGCTCCTTGAAGCCCCCAAGTGTCGGCCAAATACGGGGGTGAAATGGTCAGATAGTGACGCAAGAGGTGATCGAGCAAAATGACATCCGATGTAAGCGTGATGGGGACATACAAGGCATGTGGGGTGGGAATGCAAAATGAATCAGCCATCGCTCTAAAGTGAGCATCAAAAGTTTCGATTCGTGTCTGCAAATCGGGTAATACATCAACATACTGGTTGACTTCTAACTGTAGTTTTCCTAAGCCTCGGGTGCGATTATTCCCCACCCGAATCAGCCTAGCCTCATTGACCTCCTCAATGAAGTCTTCAAAATCACCGCCGATTTCATCGGGTACTTGCCAAGTGCCCCAAAATTCTGTCCCTTCGGCAATAGCTGACCGCCCATATAAAATGCCTTGTTTAACTGTCCCTGTCCGACGCTCTATCCCCGTGTGCATTCTTAAAATCGTTTTGGCACTTGATTTAGCCCAATGATCTTGAGCATCCCCCCGCCGATAAAAGCCGTCAATGCGGTCTATCGTCTGCTCGCAACCAACATAGGCACATTCTTTGTGACGTTCTAAGGGTTCTATCATGTTATGCTCACTTAATTCAAACAAGCCCCAATTACATAAATGATCATGGACACCATGTTTCTCAAATTTTTGCGCTCCCTCAGAACGAAAACCACCAAAGCGTTTACAACTACGGGCCGTCGTCGGCAAAGGATAAACGGGAAATTTTTTATTGGTTGCCCATTTTGGCCATTTCACGCGACCATTCTGCGGACCCGAAGGAATAGCTGGATACAAATTACCAATTCGTGTGGTGTCATTGAGAAACATCGCTCCAAGTTCATCCGCATCTTGGCGTAAGAGATGGTGCGTATCGACCAAGCTGGCCAATAAGGCCGTCCCAGAAATATAACGATGCGTCTCGGTTTCAATCGTATTACGACCTGTTCTAAATGATAAAGGGCTGAGAACCAGCGCATCCACCCGAAATTTCATGATACTCCCTCCCGTTCTAGTTCATAATATTCCAATTCTGGTAATCTATCTAAAATATCATTAATATCTATTTCCACTCCAGCGACTGAGACTGTCTTGACCTCACACTGAACTTGCCCAGCTCCCGTGGATTTATTGCCACCCAAACGATCAAGGGCAGATAAGCCAGCCAAAAGGAGGAGTAGAGAATACGTTCCGCCCGTTTCAAGGCTAAATCCAGTCAGATGACCATAAATTGAGCCTTCAAAACGCAACAGTCTGAGGCCATACTCGCTGCTAAAAAGATGCTGGGCCTTGGCTGTCTGCGTCCGACGACTCAAGCTGACTTGAGTGCGTGTTTCGACTTGTCGATTTTTATAACGCCCTGGGTTCTTCGTTCCATCAAAAAGCTTTCGGTCTTCAGAAAGCAAAATGGCATCATCAAAATACAATTGACCAGAGTAGAAGCGGGAGCCAAAAATACGAGCTACAATATTGGGATCGTGTATTCTTGCTTCCATGCGAGCGTTATCTTCGTGATGCGGTTCTGTGACTTGCAAATCAAATAAGCGAGCGATTTGTTCACAGCGTGCTCTCAACACGCCCTTTAAGGTTGAACCAGGGACATAGAGATATTGATCTACCGTTTGGGCCACAGCTCGGTGGATTAATCCATTGCGTAACCCTGTTCCAAAGTGAAAAGCAGCCTCAAAATTTAACTGATAGTGAATATCAATTTTTTCAGTGATTAAGGTCATTATCTTACCTCCTCACAAAATCATATAGTTCGATTAAATCCCATAGAGGGGTGTAATATTGTGCCTCGCTTTCGGTTGTTAGGTCTTGAAACCACGGAAATAACATGATTTGCTTAAAATTTGGTGACATAAAATCATAGATCAAATTCTGAATGGCTTGACGTTGTTTTTGGTCACGCCAATGGAATAGGATGGTCAAACTATCTACCATACCTCGTGTCTTACGATGCGAGATTGCTTTTCGCAATTGTTCTAATTTTCCTCGAGGGACTTTAGCAAATTCTGGTTCTTTGAGATATTTTAATAACTTATTTAAATCTTCAACATTATAAGGGCGCAAGGTACGATACAAATTTTTATTCATTTGCGAGAGAGATTCATCTTCTTCGACAAAATCTTGAAGCTGCTCTTCATAATAATCTTCAAAATCAAGGTGATTAGCACTATTGATCACCAAAAAATTCAATAAGCCCCCTTGTTCCTTACGCTTCGCTTTTTCCTTTTTGGCAAATTTAAGGGTACTTTCACTGAGATTCAGCAATTGTCCAAAAGGATAGTTGGCCTGAACAATGACGACTCCGATAGACAAACTAAGGGAAAATCCGTCCCCAATCTTAGCCGATAAGCTTTGGGTTAGCCGACCAAATTCCTCCATAATGGTCTTGCCCACCTCAATGGCATCTTCAGCCCTCGTGACCATCACCAAATCATCCCCGCCGAGGAGTAGGATATCAAAGGGCCAAGTTTTTTGACCGCCTTGCGGTTGTAGATGGGTCGCAACGGCCTTGACGACGGCCTCATAGAGACTTTCGTCCACGGTAGTAGCAAAATCTGTTAATTCTTCTAGCGACTGAATCTGCTCCAAGATGGCTCCCATACCATCTCCGTCAGCGTAGATTAAGCCCATATAACTGCCAAAGGCATTAAAATCTTTTGGCCGTTCACAATCAATCGGATAGTCTTCAGGCTGCTGTTTCAGCTTAGTCAGCAAATAGGGCCATAAGCCATCTTGAGGGCTGAATTCCGTCCCCGCTTCCACACATTCCCTGTAATACGTCAGACCGTCTTCTGTGGTCGGGGGACCTTTAAAGTGTTCATCTACTGCTCTTTTCGTATCACAGCTTGGACAGAGCAGGGCCTGATCAGTCTCATCAGTCTCATCAAGCTTGAAGGCATACTCTGACCCACAGGAATTACAAGTATGGAGATAAGCATGCGTCAGGAGCAAGCTTTCTGGTTTGGCTTTGGCTTTGGCTAAATTCAAGCGATAGCTTAATTTCTTGAACTGCGGTTGAAATTCAGTTCCCTCATCATAGGGAAGCCAAGCCCTCGTGATAGAAGCGGTGAAGGTTGTGGTCCGATAAGCTGTCTCAACCGCCTGCTGTACGGCTTCAGCTTTATCCTGATCTACCAAAAACAAGCCGCTCCCGCCGTTAGCATAAATCTTTTCGCCCCCAGCCTTTTGCACGATCTCAACCATTGTTTGACGATTTAGCTTGTCCAAAATAGCACTGGCCGCCCGAATTTCTTTCAACTTCGGGGTGCCAAAAACGTAGCCTTTGATTTTGTTTGTATCAAATGATAATAAAACTTTTGTCATGAATTTCCTCTGTTATTTTACCCACTATAGCGATAGTCTAACACATAATTTAATCATTCGTCTAGCCAATATTTAACCATTTTTTCTAGCAAACTTTTGCTACCTACGCCGCTCCTTTCGAGAAAAATGATCTTGTAAGATGACAGTGATATAGCCTCGAATTTCTTTGCGCTTTACTTCGCCAAATACACTCTGCCACTTGCTGTAAATTTTTGAGAGATGTTTATTGATGGTACTCTCAGCGTTATACAATCGTGAGGCGATAGCTTCATTAGATAGCCCTTGGATTAATATATCGACTACATTCCGTTCTGTCTTCGTCAACTTCGCCAAAAACAACGCAATCTTCGTGTCCTGCCGCAACTGCGCCTGCGTTGCCACCGCTTGCTGGGCCGACTCAACTTCCCGCATCAACTCAGGCTGGTCCGTCGCCCGAATGACTGGAATAGGCACAAGCTGATACTCGTCGCCTGCAATTGGAAACAATCTTCGACTACTCACCAGTTGATCATTTGAGACCAAATGCCACAAACAATCGTCAGCCTCAAATAAAATTTGAGCGACCACCATGCCATAAATCGACATGGGTTTGCGGCCACCTGCGACATTCAAATGGAGGCGATAGCCTGCTAATTTATAACTTCGAATGATCTGAAAAAGGGATTCAAAGGTTTCTTGGGCTTCGACATCGGAGGTAATGTCCACAATAGGGGTACGCTGGCCCTCAAGTAGCTTGGGGCGGTAAACATAGGGCTGCAATCGCTCATCTTGTTGAAAGGCGAGGTCAAGGCGGACTAGGGATTCATGAATAATCTTCGTGGTAACGCTGGTATGGACAACCACCACATCGGTCACTTGATACCCCAACCGCCTCAATTCCAACAAAGATAAAGTCACCACCTGAGCCTCCGTCCCTAAAGTCGCAATCAATACTTCTGACATAAACAAATACTCCCTTCAATCATCCAACAAGCTTACATCGTCTTGGGTCGATTATACCTTCGCCTGACCAAATTTAGCTAAAAAGGTTGGTTATTCTGTACCTCCCACCCGCCACTTGCCACCATCCCTCTTTTCTCGTATAGTAGCTCCACATATCTGACAACCCCTCACGGAGGAAACAGCAACTTGCCTATGAAATTTGTGAACCCAAAAAACGATGTGGCCTTCAAAAAAA
>JAOWAW010130715.1:0-11569 GCA_028565695.1 Nicola tetela
CAGCACACCAAAAGAATAGAAGCACGAAGGAGATGACGTGAGAAGAAAAATGAAAAATGTCAAGACCCGACTAAAGATCATACACAAATCTATCTGTAACAAACAGGCGACTCAGCTTTTGCTTAAAACATTGCTCCGACATGACTGCAACAATACAATTTGGTAATGAATTCCACTCAGGGATGGTATGACAAAGAAAAGAAGCATGATGGCTAGAGGATTTAACTAAAGGGACCCATAAGCTATGGGAGGTCCGTAATGAGTGAGGTGTTCTCACAGAGGCGAGCTTGTCAACATATCCGCGAAGCTGCGGCGCGCCACGACCATGAAACAGTCTCCACAAGAGGATAAGTCTGTGAATTCTCCTCCTCCAAGCGAGAGTCGGGAGATTTGTTGCACTGAAAACTTCAGAATTCGTCATCGAACGATCTTTACAGATGGCCCGTGCGACCCTCAATTGAGCTTTCTCAAGCTTTGAGAGGAGTGCTCTAGGCGCACCTCCCCACACGGCGCTACAGTACTCGAATATCGGACGTACGCAAGCAAAAATAGTGATTATTTTGTTGATTTTCAGACTCTACACGTTTATGTCAATTTGTGCGGAGTACAAATTTATTGAGGAACATAGACCACTGAGTCACCGCTGCTCAGCAAGCTTATAAAATAGCAGAAAAGGAGAGGAGACTGATAGACCTACTGAATGCATATCTTGAAGAAAACGCGACGTATGTCCCACCTGGTTCGGCAACTTAATTCGACATAATTCCCGGTTCGGCATGCGCAAGCGCTTCCAGGACAGGGGCTGGGCCTGGCGTGATCACCTTTCTGGCCTACATGCATTGTGAGGTCTGGTCATTGACGGAGGCCATCGTCTCTTTCGTCAAGCAAACAGACCCGGTTCAGGCTGCCTGAAGACCGCAACCAGGGTTGCAGGCAATGTACATGTATTTATGATAATCATCAGCAGTCTATGTAAGGCGCCAAGTCCGGCGGTAAACACCTGACGAGTAGCTGAGTAGAGACCGACCCAGCCGGGTGAGCTAGTTTTCCTCTCCTGTAATACGGACTGCATCCATCCACCTAGAACCCGCCCGTGCCACATCAACCTTCTCAGTGCACATGTTGCAAAAATCCGATTCCTAGCACTATAAAGAGACCCGCGACTGGTCTCAGCGCCCTGTATTTCTACTGTACCACCTCTACCAGCCCAGGGACAGTTGCAGTTTGGACAAATATCGCAACACGTGACAACAAGTCGCACTGCTGCTCCACTATATAAAGTATCAAGAGCTTGTCCGTGTACTATACAGAACTCAAGTTACTCTGGGCAAGCGCAGTCTAGTTGCAGTGCACAGACGTTGGTCTACCCAGGGTCTTGCGGTCAATGACCTGCGTAAATGAACCCATGGCCATGCTGTCAACATACTCAATCCCATTTCCTTGATTCACAAAGGGACATTCAGTAACATTCTCCATGGTGGCACCCAGCGGGCAGGCGCAATGCACTGACACAAGGTAATTTTTTTTATGAACGGAGGAGTGGTTTACACTTTGGCCTGTTGAAACATATGGAAGCTGTGCCTGCTGAGACATACGGAAGCTGTGCGATATAATGCGCCATTGCATGCCAGTGAAAATGGACCTGAAAACGAAAGCCGTAATGCCGAGAATTACGCGTTTTAACGAATCACGCTATATCAAGAAAAGCTCAATTCAAACAGCACGGGACGCCAGTGTCCGGGACCGTATAAAACCCTGAGTTGCATTGCGTTATAATGGAATTTACGGTATGGCAGGAGTCGTTATATCGACAGTAGACTGTATCAAGCCAGTACGGTAACAGTGAAGCAGAGAGGGCTTAGAAGTCTTATGATGTTCAGATCAAAAGCTAGCAAGGAAACATGCCCTCCTGGCCCGCAACACCTATATAAACTGTAACCCCGAGACTGAACTGTAACCCCGAGACGGCATATCTTTCGAGAGTCTGTGCCAGTACCAGCCTGGCCTTAATTGTTGATGCTGATATCTAGCTATCAGCCATCATTCAGCTGGAACTAATTTGGATAGCCATGTTTTGGGAATCAATGCGAAGCGTCCAGCAAACTGTTTGCACGGCGATAAACTTCTGAAGGTCCGATGGCCGATAGCCACGAGCGAAACCAAATGAGCCAGGCCTATAATACTATCTATTATTATGATCGTGGTCGTAGGCGAGTTCGATTTAAAATACATAATAAAAATCTAATTTGGAGGTCACCGTGCATACTGTATTGCCCACCACTGTGCACATGTAAGCAGAGGTTTGCCCGTATTTCCTTCATGCAGATTACCCACCATTTCCATGGCCATGGTACCGGTCAGGAAGTGCGTTCCAAGGCAGAGGGTTCTAAGATCGATATCATCAGTTTTCAAATACATGCATCTTGCTGCCTGTTCTGAAGGTATGATGCACTGACGATTTGATTCGGTTTTCACCGCGTGAAACAGCATGAAACACCATTTGAACACAGGTTGGCGATAATTAATAAATAAAAGTTCATTATGTCTAATCTTTGGATAACAAATGAAACGCAAATTCACCTGTATCATAAGAACGCCATGATGTTTTAATTTTTTTTGTGGTATTCTTCAAATAATTTTTTTTCTCTTCACGAAGAGGACGATTTGGAGGGTGGGGTCCGAACAAGAAGTGCGATGATGAGAAGTCAGTAGATTCATACGTAACACAGCATGTTAGTCCTCTTCCACAGTTAATCTCTGTAACATGGAAAGTTTCTTGAAACAGGTGTTTTATTCTGGCACAGTCTTGTGTTGGCGAGAAAAATTTCAAGCAACTGGAGACTGCTATCGGTGATGATGGCGGAAAGGATAATCGATAGCACCAACGTGGCGATAAGGATATAGACCGCGTACCGGCCGATAGCCATAGCTCTACTAACGCCGCGCGGTCGCCGTATGAGAACACAAGATTTTCGTTGTGGGCTCGCCTTGCTCACGGCACAGAGAATCGCGACGACTGTGAGCCGCCCCCTCCACTGATCTGATGACTCAATGGTGAGGAAACAGCCACGCACGCCCGACCGGAAAGACAAGCAACCCACTGATGAGTGGATGATGGATTCAGAGAATGCAAAATTAATCACATGTTTGGGAGCAGAACAGCTCATTTCAACTTCGGTTGGTTGTCCTTTGGAACTAAACGGGGAAAACTACAAACTTGGTCTGCAGCGATTCGTGCCAGCGCCAACTACGATCAGGGTAAAGCGAAGATCAGATTGCGGTCTTGCGTTTTTTCATCGAGCATTTCTTCGTGGATGTCGCTGTGGCACCACCCACCGCCCACACGACGTGCAAGACGCATGGATGTATGGCACAGCGAAGGCGCCTCGGTGACATACGCACATAACATATTACCTAGTAGCACCTATAGGCCTAGGCCCAGCTGGCTAAAAGTTCGCTGGTAGCTTTTGCTGGTACGTTGCAGGATCCACGAACGCCTCGTGTGACCTGTTCATTGATTCGCAGTCAGTTCCCCGATCCGCGCCTGATTAGCAACTAAACCGTATGAGACCCTGGTGGTCAGGTTCGTGGGAATAATGGTACTAGTACTCGTTGCTTGGCAGAGGAAAGATGAGAACTCTGCCTGCACTGAGTTCTGGTACATTATGCATTGTACGTGATTATGCTGAAAGGACCTTCTTTGTCCTTCAGGCTTTGCGGACTTGAGCACATGTAGCAAGTGAGGTCGAGCGCTCTCCTGAACCATATCGTTGTTCCAGATTTGATCGCCGTACGTAGCAAGAGCCTTGTTCAAGGTATGACGTATATTATGATGGTTCACTGAACAGTTGGTGTCTTTGATTGCTAGCCATAGGGTGTGCAATTTGCGCTAGAGACACATGTACAAAGGGTTGGGGAGTGGACCTTTTGCCCGTAAGCAGTCGACGAAGGTTAGGCTAAGGTGTTTGTTTAGCCCACCTGTTCGCGCCAAGTCCAGTCGCCGTGCTCGAGAGAAGGGTGTCCTTTTCCGTTCGTTTTATTTGACTAGAGAGCTGTTTACACAGACGTAGGTTTGTTTGCGATATGCAGCATGCAGTTTGTGCGGCTGAGACAAAGGGGCTTATTGGCTTCAGTTGAGTTTTGTTACCTAAGACGAGTGGAAAAAATCACTAAAATGCGGCTCGCTTCACTGTTGCTTATCATGCTCATAGCGGTTCAAAGTTTGTCTAAGACTTTTACTCGCTGTGATCGTGTTCAATCCTCGTGGCGTAGTATTTATTTAGTGGCCAGCTGCAAACGCCATGTCTCCATTGGACCAACATGACGCTTCTAGGGAACAATGTGGCAACTCCGGGATTGCAACATCTGTTGCAGAGGGAAAGCAACTGTCTTCTTCTGTCGCGCGTCTCGTCAGCGACTGTGAGGGTCGAGCGAGACTAGCCTACCTTAAGCGTAAGGCCTGGGTTCCGTCAGTCACACGGTTTGTTGCCCATGACCACCTTTTCGGTATCTATCAAACGGCTAGTACTTCGCCTGGGGATTTCTTAATCAGAAGACGCTCCGGTCTTCTTGTTCGGCCTTGTTCTGCGAAAGCCGGCAATGTCTGTATACGTACTGTAGGTACGGAGGAGCGATTACCGAGTCCTCGGGCTCCACGTCCACCTGTGCTGTCAGTTTCCGGCCGCTGACTAGCGCTTATCTCTCACTTTCCTAGCGTCGCTAGCGTCGCTCACTGAATGCTCCGGAACTAGTCTGACGCACCACACACGAGGACCGCCTCGGCCTGATCATAGCAGCTGTGGTTTGTGCTTGTCCCATCAGTTTTGAAATTGAATACCAACTCAACGAAAGCAAGAACAAGAACAGGGACCGATAGCGGCGTCTTGGAAAATATACGTTTCTCGGGGATGTGTCCAACAGCAAGGAATTTTTGGGAATGGTGTTCGTGGCAATGTCCGACTTCTTTCATGATCTCAGTAAAGACAGTGCGATGGCTTGACCGCAGATCCTGTGGCATGCCCCTGTCTTTCCGGTAGGTTGTCATCTGCTGCACCACGCGTCCGTCACTGTCCCGCTATCATCGACAGCCTTGCCGATATATTACCGATTGGCTATCTTCACCAGGTCTTGCAAGTCACCCGTATATGGTCAAAGCGACCGTCAAAGATTTCTGTCTGTGCCGGCGAACGAATGTCGCTGAGCTCCTTGCGGAAGAGATAACCGGGTGCCGCCTGCCTGTTGAGAGGAGCTGGCGCTACCGCTCAGTGTTCCATCGCAAATTTCTTGTCGAATAGTAGCTTGCCGACTCATCAGTCCACTCTTTAGCTTCTTGGGGAAGAGAGTCTAGACTGCAGGGGGTCTTAGTACTACTGTAGTAGCCTGTCCGTCTCTGGTGAGTGGAATTCCGACGCAACTTTTTCTCTCCTCAAGATGACTCGAGATTAGTTAGATGAGGGTAAGTCGTTCATTTTCTCACTGCACTTCAAATTTTTCCTTACTCGATTGCACAAGCGGTTGTTGATCGAAACGTAGCGTGACCAACTACTTCCCGTGCTTGTACAGTTTGTCGTGGGTTGAGTATTGCACTTAGCAGAAGTTCGAAAACACCGTTACATCAATCACCGCCGTAGTTTGTTTTCGGTATTCTATTAGAGACTAGTGGACGTGTATCCTTGTATGGTTGATAATCTACCAAACGCCGCTGGGAGTTTGTGGACTCCTTACCTGCTTGTGTTTCCCATCCTAACAGACAGGTCAGCTTGTTGGAGGAAGGCATCGATGTGCAGGCCGAACTCCGTGGGTTAAGATTTTTGAATCGCAAGGAGAAAGGAGTGCAATCTAGCTTGAACCAATAGTAATTTTGTTGACGTCTTCTAAGCAGAGCTTTTTCGTTGAAGTGTGACGAACTGTTGGCAAAGTGTTGGTAACAAACTCCGCGTGGAATCTGAGGATACCCTGGCCTAGCCTGGGTGGTTGTGGTGACGGCAAGGCACTGCTTGCTCGGGTAGCCGGCTGTACTTGTGGCGGAGTACGTAGTTTGCAGAATATGGTGAACCAGAGGTTTAGCCAAAACTCGAATGCGCGTGTATTGCTGACGATCACTTTACTGAATTTGATGACGATTGGTGTCTTGTTGGTCTACTTGTGGTGAGATTAGCCCTGAGGGACGAACATTGGACAAGATTTAAGCCTCGAATCCCCCCCCAACGTCTTGCGGCAGGTTCAAGCACAAAGTAGCCGGCTCAAATCGTTCCGGTGTGTTCCGGTGTACTTCTATACAGATTGCCTAAAGTGTTCCACGCGCTTTCGCGACTAGGCTCGCGCTGGCCACGAAAAGTTGCCCTTTGCTTACCCTTCATCTCTGATGTGCAGCAGGTGCCAAGAGCCGGCGTCCTGGTGAATTATCTATCTGGTGTCGAACAAGTCGGCTTGACCGATGAGAGTATTAAAGTGGTAAACGAAGGGAACAAAATGAATGGTGTCAAGAAGTGCGGCCTACCAAGAAGTTTGCTTCCGCCATGTCCTAATCACTCTTTGAGTCTCGAAATCGACACGCGGTAAAACAAGTCCAGCTCAGTCATCATAACCATTACTTTCGATTGCGTTGCTTTTTTGTCTAGATCTATGCACCAGGCCAGGTATAGCGAGGAGTTCGTGCGATCGTGTACGCATGTTCCAGCCTTTGTTGAAGTCCTTGCGTTTGTGCGCCGAGCCAACTGGGCACAGGAAGCGCAGCGATTACATTCTCATTGGCTGTTCAAGGGAACAGGGACGTGTAGTGGGTTAGAAACGAAAACTGATCCTCAAGAAACAGCTCGTGTTCACGCTGTTATGACACATGCATGCGCAGCTGCATAACTGCCTCGTACCTTCTGCGCTTTCTTTGTTAGAAATCGTGCAACAATCGTTGCCTCGCTGAAACAGTTAGTATTACCCTGATTACGGGGTTGCAGCTTGACACCGCCTGCGCAGCTGCTCAAGTACGCACCATGGCCCTGGGGAATAGACATCGAAAGCGACTGAAATCTCTTCATGTGAGAGAGTTGATTGAGAAAACTTTCTCTAACAACGATGATCGATGATTATGTTTTCATCACAATAAAGTTTGAACCATGGCTGGCCGGATTTCAAGTAGACGCAGGCCGCTGAAGTAGTGTAGCGACTCGTTCACTTCGAAAGTTCTATCGACGCCGGTTGAAGAGCGTCTGACTTACATGCCCTCATTTGACAAACTCTCTTGAGAGCTGAGAAGGCCCCCTTTTCGGAAGTTATCGCTACGAATGTTACCGGATAGCTTACGATTGTTTTGCACATGTCGAGGTTTACCAGTTCCTTTACCGTTGTGTGAGGAAGCGTCACATAACGGCTGTACCGGGTATTGTGTCTTTTGGCTGCCTACCTTCCGACATGTTCCGTTCGTCGGTTTATATTAGCTCAAGCAAGCTGGGAAGAAGTCTGGTTGAGAGCGAAAAGCCTACGTACACATTTGTGATACGGCTGTGTGTCAATATAAGCTTAGATGAAAGGCAAACGACACTTGTGACAATGTAAGTTCATTGGATCGGGTAGTGGAGCGAGTGAGTTTAGAAGTTTACTCGAGCGCCCTCCTGGTTTCTTATTTGAAGCCCGCCTCACTAGACTCACAGGCGCAGTCAAGTCACAGCGAAGTTTGTGCTGTGCGTATGTATTTCGTTTTTTAATTGTTCTGTCGATTGGTGATGGCGACTACAATCGCCTGTCTTGTTCAGTCTCCAGTGTTTCTCACGGGTGCCTATTGCCATGACTTCTTCCTGCAGGTAATTGCCAGCGCTTTTCAGGCCACTTGTGCGGTTATTCGCCAGAGCGGCACCAGCGCAGAAACTCTCTGTCTGCGTACTTTCAATCCACTTCAACTTCCGTTGTTGAGTGAGAGCACCTCATTGTCAGAGAGTCGACGAGGCCGACGATATTCAAGCGACAATTCCTCCAATTAAGACTTTGTGGGCGGTCCGTCAGTAAACGAGCTCTGCAGAGCGCACTGGTTAAATTGCCATGAATTCCTGTGGAGGCAACACATCCCTCAACCATCCGCACCCTCCTGTTGAGCAGGTAAGCGCGAAAGGTGAGCCAAGTGTCAGCGCAGGCGACGTTATGCCACCATCGGAACTAAACTTATCGGTGACAGTTGGTGATCAACACCAGCACGGCGGCCCAGGATTCATGCCCCATCGCATGCAGTCTCAGCCGTCATCTATCGCTGCCCTCAGCCCCGGGATCACTCCGGGCCCACCAACGCCGTCCCCGACGTCGACTGTCACACCGGGATATGGTTTCTGTCCGGAAGTCATCCGTGCCTACGACAGAGAGGTCAAACACAAGAAGGGTCGAACCCAATCGCAAACCAAGCCACCGTATTCCTACATCGCGCTCATTTCCATGGCAATCAGTTCTTCCTCGGACAAACGCTTAACTCTGGGTGAGATCTGCGAGTTTATTATGGATCACTTCCCGTTCTATCGGTCCAAGTGGCCCTCGTGGCAGAACTCTATCCGCCACAACCTGTCGCTGAATGACTGCTTCGTAAAGATTCCACGCGATGCCAACAACCCAGGCAAGGGCAACTTCTGGGCTCTCGATCCCGCTTCAACAGACATGTTCAAAAACGGCAGCTTCTTGCGCAGGCGGAAGCGATTTATGAGGCGACCGACTCCTGAGATGTTAGCGCGTGTGTATGGCTACAGTGAAACAAGCGTGGCCATGGCAGGCTATTACGAGAATGGAGTTGGGCAACCTGCGCCTTATTCCTCCTTTCCGTCGCCATGGATGGGTCATAATGGCTGGAGTCGCTCTACCTATGATTCACCAAACCTTCACGTGCCTGGTCGGATGGTGAGTGAGTGGCCATATTGTCCTGAGCCTAGCAGTTCACCCGCGCTGCAACATCTGAGCGTGATTGTTGAGTCAAGCTGCGGATCACCGATGTCAAGCTCATCTGGACCGCACCAGACTACTGCTGCAACTCCTTGCTCGTCGCCTCACAGTGTGATACAAGGTGACGGCATGAACCCCGCACGAACATTTAGTATAGAGAACATCATGAGAGCAAGTTACTCAAACGCCGTCAAACTGCCACCACCAGGCCACGGTCATCCAGTCACTATGCTTGACACAAATGGGATAGGCAATCACGGCAACCTTCCAGCTAACACATCAAGTCCTGAAACGAGCCCGATGAATGTGCCATACAACCCAGCATCTACTCTGCCTCGAGTCCAAAAGTTCGAATTCCACAACCCACCACCAGGATGTTCCAGCTCTCACAGTTACTGCTCTTGTATGGAATGCAATTCACACGATAACCAGTTTCTGTCCAACACGGTATACAGCAATAACCACCGCTTAGCGTGAGATCAAACTGCATTGGCGTGACAATTCGCTTTCTTTGACCCTCAACCTCCATTCTTCTCAGAAACAAGTAACCTTTTCCAATACCATTTGTGCATGAGTGTGATGTAACATCCTTGTCAATGCTTTCTCTCCAAGCTCTCTTGCTAATTCTGTCAAGTCTGGGAATAAGCTTTGTTGTGTATACAAGTATTGTCTAACTCAACAATTGATCATTGAATTTTACCCCTGCTTGCCGAACTCTGCGATAATGCTTTTCTGATCTAAATGTCTGTAAACCACCTATTTTCTCATTCACAATTGATATGTGCTCTACACATCCTCTGACAAGCACTAATTTCTATCTGTTAATATTTGGCTGGTGATCAAGAAATACCATGAGTTCATGTACTGACTTGATAAGTCACATTTGGACATCGATTAGGTAGCTCCCTTCTCAAAGTGGCATAGCAATCAGTTCAGCTAGTTTGGCATGCTCACAGTATTAGACTACTCAAATATGGATTTCATCCCACAATCTGATGATGCAGAAGTACGTGTAAACTGGACAGCAGTGGTGCAATGAATAGCGATTTTTAACGAATGAAACTACATGTACATGTACTTGTTTCTTATGTACAAATATTCAAGTGACACACACATTCTCAAATGTAGTTCCCATGTCTGCATGGTGCAAAGTGAACATTGACTACAGTATAATTCACTTTATATCATACTTAAAGTGTGATTTAACCATTTAGCTCCATACTTTCCTAAAACGTTTTTATAGGCCAATAAATCCCTGTTTAAGGATGGTTTTATTCACAAAAAAAAAACACCAAACCAATAAAACCCCACTTTTTTAGAGATGCCTTGGAGTATGATATAAGCACATTAAATCCTTCGCACTCGAATTTATCAGCTGGAATAAAACCTTTGGAATAAAAGCCTCAGCTGTGCCTCGGCCTTTGTGTACCTCAGGTTTTATACACTGATAAATTCTCGCACTCAGGATTTAATGTATACTTATATCATACTTTAAGTGTGATTTAACCATTTAGCTCCATACTTTCCTAAAACGTTTTTATAGGCCGATAAATCCCTGTTTAAGGACAGTTTTATTCATGAATAAAAACACACCAAACCAATAAAATCCCACTTTTTTAAAGATGCCTTGGAGTATGATGTAAGTACATTAAATCCTTCGCACTCAAATTTATCAGCTGGAATAAAACCTCCGGAATAAAAGCCTTGGCTTTTGTGTACCTCAGGTTTTATTCGCTGATAAGTTCTCATGCTCAGGATTTAATGTATACATAAACCTTTAACATGGCTTGACCCATTGTGACATCACTACGGTAAAGGCCTGTACATGAACTCAGATGCCCTGCAGGCCCTACCATAGTGATGCCACAAACAGGGTCAAGCCACCTTAAACAGCATCTTAGAGCAAGGAACCTTTTTTAGTTACAGTACAGATTATTGTTAAAATATTAGTTTTCATGTGTAATGATTTTTTTCATTATTGTCCAAACATTAAGGGGTATAATTTCTGCTTTAAGGGTGGCAGTCTCTTCTTTGAATATACTT
Source organism: Nicola tetela (assembly GCA_028565695.1). NCBI lineage: Eukaryota > Metazoa > Porifera > Calcarea > Clathrinida > Clathrinidae > Nicola > Nicola tetela. The sequence goes on from JAOWAW010130715.1 coordinate 10,954, forward strand.
TAAGATGGCAGTCTCTTCTTTGAATATACTTCAAGGTGGCATTCTCTTCTTTGAATATACTTTAAAAGGTGGCAGTCTCTTCTTTGAATATACTTTAAGGTGGCAGTCTTTTCTTTAAATATACTTCAAGGTGACATTCTCTTCTTTGAATATACTTTAAGGTGGCAGTCTCTTCTTTAAATATACTTCAAGGTGGCATTCTCTTCTTTGAATATACTTTAAAGGGTGGCATCCTCTTTGAATATACTTTGAGGGTGGCATTCTCTCCTTTGAATATACCGTAAAATCCCGACCTATTGCCCATGGGCGATTAGTGTCATAACCCTTCAACTGAGTAGGGGTTGGGCACTTACTTGGGATTTTCACATTTATCTTCAGTAATTGCCCATGGGTACTTGCAGATATACCAACTGATATATTGGGTATATAGCCACTGTGCTGGCACAGAGGATGTAAGCAGGAAAGGCATTTGATGTCTATCGCAGTAGATGTAGGGGTATATGTAGTATGTACATAACAACACATGGAGTAACAGTAATAGCGTATGCAATGAAAAGGAGAGTATGGGCGCTTGCTAGGTGAAAACAACCCCTGCGCATGAACTGCGTGTCAAAAA